>NMRB01001532.1:118503-151621 GCA_002633025.1 Notospermus geniculatus | reverse complement strand
AAATACGGCCCTGCACAGGTGGGGCGTAGCTAGCGGGCCAGCGGTGGGGGAGGCGTAGCTAGTGGGCCAGCGGCGGGGGCCCTGCCCCGCAAGACGTTTTGTGACAGAAAACAGGGCGGGCAAGTATTTCTGAAACTTGGGGATGACCAGCGGGTATTACGGGGGGGGGAGTTGTGTTCTGAAGCGGTTTCCACTAACACAGACCTGGATGTCACTTTCATTTCAATATTTTTAACCACTAGTGACACCTATTGAGGCAGTCGGTTATGGTCCTCACTTTTCATCATTTTTTTCAGTTTTCATAATTTGTTGGACACCATTCTTCCTCTTCGACCTCCTCGACGTCTTCGGCTGTTTTCAGATGAGCAACCAAAAGAGGGCGGCAGTTGTATTCCTGAACAGTCTCGCGCCACTGAACAGTGCTGCCAATCCAATTATCTACGGTATCTTCTATTCTCGCGCAACCAGCCCCTCGGTCATACTCCGAGGTCGTCAGACCGAGGGTCTGGCACTGAACGCAATTCTCATTGTAGCGACCTAGTGACCTCATTTCGATGATTTGAAATGAGGTCAGCTTCGCTGATTGGCTAGTTTCAAAATTTGGTGACGTAGGCAACATGGGGGAATATGGCGGCGCCCAGATAACTTGAAGCGTGAAAATTAGTGAGGTGAATCGCCTAAATTTGTGTTGTCAAGTCAATTTATAGTGTCTTTCATTGGAATTTCAGGCAAGTTTAGCCCCGCAATTTCATAGGTGTGGACAGAAAAATGCCGGGCTAAAACGTTTACTGAGCCCACCGACAGGTGTCGGTCTGCTAAAATTGAATGTGTGGTGTGTCTATAAATAGCATGGCCAGCGTTCAATATCGTAAGACGAATAATAGGTGTGGACAGAAAATTCAATGGATCCGGGTTAAATTCGAACACGGGCCTGGAAAAATTGCATAGGTGTAAACACGGCTCATGTGACTGGGAACAGGGTATATTACTTAAGTCAAAGTGTGATACTTATCTTTTGTGTTGAACAAAGGATAAGTGCCCTATTCTGCAGCCGCACAGGACTATAAGAATTACCGGTAGGCCTCCTAACACGCAAAACAGCGTTGTCAAGCAGAAATGAGGCAATCAAATGACCAGGTGCGACTCTGACAGTCACTCCAGGCCCTTTTTACAGCATTCTGTTACTTTGAAAGTCACTGCAGGCCCTTTTTGTATAGTTTTGAGTGACGCACACGCCCAAGTTCGGAAAGTTTTCACACAATGTATACGCATAGTGACAGCACTGACATGATGATGATGGACGGGGCCTACTTTGCGCCGACTGTTCCAAACTCCTCTACACCGAAATGTGCAGATTCCGTGCCACATGATGTCACTGTAGGGATGCTGAAGAACCTATTTCAGCAGCAGAATGATAAAACTCACAGTTATCCAGTGTCTTTTCATGAAATTCCTTCGGCGAGTTCAGCCGGTCCAGCGTCCCGAGTGATGCATCAATTTGAATTGTCATGCTCTGATGAAACGTCATCATGACGTACAGGTACACGATTTCCGCACGGGCCGGGATGTGACGTTGGCTGTTTCAGCTGAGTGGTTATCACGTTCCCTTTGCCAGCGGCAAAGCGGGAGGTCCCGGGTTCAAATCCAACNAGCACAAGGATCTGTCGAAATCTCAGGTTAGATGCGCTGCGTGCTCGCTACGCCACCTATAATAGAGGGACAACCAATTTTACATGTAAGATGTAACGCTGTCGTTACATGGGCCTAGTCTCGTCCCAAGATGTTCTCCACCACACATTTGTCAGTATTTATCGTGGATGAGATACCCCCTGGGACGAGGGTGATCCTTTCGCTGTATTGCAATTTTTTTGCCTCATTATTCCACTGTGGCATATAAACTCAAAGATGGAACACGAGGCTTATATTTTGTATTTAAACTGTTTATTTGACAAGAGAAATTTACAATAGAACACAGAGGAGGGCCGAAGAGAGGCTTATATTGTACATTGTCATCTAGCCCGCCAACAATCTCAGGGGCGGAGGCTTGGGGGTTCATTGAGTTCAAAAGAACCCGCCCGTCCCCGCTGGGAAATTTCTTTACCATTGACCATGAAAGGCTCGGTGTAAGGTTAGATTTGACATCATTAAAGCGAATCGATAGCGAAAAAATTTGATTTAGAAATAGAATTTGAAAGGGGAGGAATTTTCAGGAAAAAATGTAAACAAACTTCTCCAGAATGTCAACAAAGAAATTTTCGTGCATTTTGATTGGCTGAATTTTGTGTTTACAAACACCAGCCAAATGTAAACAAAATCCGCTATCGATTCGCTTTAAAAGCAATTTTTGATCGGTTGTCTATAGGGAGGTTTAGAAATCAAACGATAAAAGTAAACTTTACGACAACGTTATTTTTCGTAAAACTATTCACCAGATTTTATATTGCATTTGCGATACGAAAATAACGTTAACGTTTACGTTTATCATTTGATTTCTAAACCTCCCTATTTNTCTATTTTCGTACAACCATTCAACTTGAATCCCCGCCCCTCCGTGGCAAAGACCGTCATGGCATGAAATCTCGCCCGATCCCGTCCATAGCGAGAACGTCGTTGATTGGATTTGATTGGATTTTGTTATCCATATTTTTTCCCTATTCAGACAAATCAAGGCCTGCGACTGGTTCATGCAGAGGTTCTGCTGCTGCTGTCCGTGCATGAAGCGCCCCCTGGGACTATTCACTGGAACTACGCGATACTCCACGACAGTAGTGACCGACGTATCGGTGACAGAGGACCAAGAGCGCCGGAAGTCTGGTGCGAGGTTGAGTTTGGAACCGCAACGACGGGTGGCACCATACGATAGGGATATGAACCATTCAAAGGAGAGTAGATCATTGTTGCGATCGTTACCAGAGGAGAGCGCGAAGTGCAAAGAGATGGAGAGTAGGGCCTGATCAGTGGTCTGTTTATAGTGTACATACATACATGAAAAGGCCTCAGTCCACCTGTGCGTTTCACGGAGATTTTTACGATTTTCACAGGGAACTGGACATGCTTGATTACTCACGTTGAATACGTGGGATAGCCATCCATTTCCCAGTGAAGATGCTACAACACACGCTCCGTGGAACGCCCAGCTGGACCGAGGGCCTTAACAGTGAGTTTCCGCAAGGGCCCGGTTAGCGAGGATTCCTTACATCAAAGCCAATACATGTACCCAAAAATAGGGAGGTTTAGATGTCAAACGATAAACGTAAACTTTACGACAACGTTATTTTTCATACTACACATTAAGCAAATTTTATACTGCATTTTCGGTACAAAAATAACGTTGTCATTAACGTAACGTTTATTGTTTGATTTCTAAACCTCCCTAATATGGAATCGTTGCTTTTAAAATAGGCCTATCCAGGCCGTTGTGAAAACTCACAAATGTTCAAAAAAAATTTCGTCTAGTCCATCAAAAAGTGCAATTTATTTTCAAGACGACAGGAGACGCACAGCGATCACGTGATCGAACTATTGTTATTTTTCAAAAACATTCACGAGGATTTTTCAGCCTGTGACACTGCACTATAGGACGCCATATTGAGCTGAGGTCGCGTGACACTCTACCACCGCGAACAAAGTTCAATACTTTCC
Organism: Notospermus geniculatus; assembly: GCA_002633025.1. Classification (NCBI taxonomy): domain Eukaryota; kingdom Metazoa; phylum Nemertea; class Pilidiophora; order Heteronemertea; family Lineidae; genus Notospermus; species Notospermus geniculatus. Next base: position 147,979 of record NMRB01001532.1, on the reverse strand, counting down.
TGTGCAAGGCTGTGAACAACTGTTTTCATTTCTTCTACTCTGTATATAGCTCACACCTTCAAATTCAAAGATTACAGGTACGGTTACGTTCTTTAGCTATGCCCTTGCACATTTCGTAATTTATTGATAAAATTGTATAGATAAACCAGCAGCACACCAGGGGCCGGTTGTACAAAAGTTAAAAATCACTGTCAGTAGGGAGTTTGAGATCAGCGACTTATCACTGATCCTTATACGTATACGGACAGAATTCTGTACAACGAGGACAAATTTTGTGTACATTTCGATCCGTATACGTATAAGGATCCGTGATAAGTTGCTGATCTCAAACTCCCTATTTTATCTTGGTGTTAACTTATCCCAAAATGTTAGTTTTGTTAGTTAAAAAAACAAGTTAGGGATTTTAACAGGAAAAGTTAAATTAACAGACTTTTATCTTTTTTAACTTTTGTGCAACCGGCCCCAGGCGACATCACAAGCGATCGGATCGGATCAGCGCGCCAAATCGGCTATTGACGCCATGCAGGTGTGCGCTGGACAGCGATGCGTGGAATCTTCTCGCCAGTGATGCTTGCCCAATATCAAACAATACCAAAACCGATATCGCCTGGTCTGCGGTGCCTCTCGAGAAGAGTGTTGGCGATCAGGGNGGGGGGGCCGCATAGAAACTCCGCTAGTGCTTCGACAGCCTATCGGTGTTAAAATGCATGGAAAAATGTACAGCACAATCGGCAGATGGGCTCCGTTAGCGTTAGCGGAGTTTCTATGCGGCGATCCCAGATCGCTTGCGATATCGCCTGGTGTGCTGCTGGCTTTAGAACTTGCTGAAGGATACACCAATAAAAAATGGCGGAGAAATATTGATTACACAGGCCTAGGCCCGAACTCCAAATGCACAAGACTAAGATCATTTTTGGATTACACCATTTGTTTCCAACAGCACATTTTAGGTTTTTAGGATTTTGTATTTCTCCTTTATTCATGTTTGCATTGTGAATCTAATATACATGTGTATGTAGTCTATTGTCTCTTCCACTGGCCAGTGATTTAGAGGGAGACATGCGAAAAATATTGCCCGGCGGGCACAAGTTCTCTGAGTTGTAGCGCCGTCTGTTAATACATGGTGACACTACGCTATATCACAGGCGCCTGTAGAGCTATCAGGGAGTTTCGAACACCTTTCTAACCAAACGTATCTAAAAAAACACAACACGTATCTAAAACACAGCACGAGCTCATAAATTCGTGAGCTCGGGGTGTGTTTTTTACAAACTAGTGTTTTCGGTTAGATACTTGTTCTAAGCTCACTAATAGCTCTATACATACTCCTTCATTAAGCTTTACTACAGGTTGTATTTGTACAGAAACAGGCCCTTATTAAAGGAGCACGGTATTGGATCTCAAATGCGTTACTTGACTGCCGACGTAGAGGGAGCCACCTAGCGGCAGTAAGACGAACTACAAAAATGCATTACAAAATGTACGTAGTAAATCGGGTCAATTCGCCGACGACGTACATGTAGTTAGTCCCTGGGTTGGAGAGTGGCGCGGTGGCGCCGACTGTCGAGAAAAACTGGAAATAACTTGGTCCTTTAATGGGATGTTGTTTATCAAACACTTTCTTTGATCAAAAGTGTTACATCTTTATACAACATCCAGGTTTTTAGAGGGCCGCTAAAAGTTAGACTTGTCTCGCGATACATTTCCTTTAAGATCGATTACCCTGTAGCGTGTCCTGTGCTTCATCTTCTTCACTTCTGTAAAGTATTAAATATTATGTTCATGAAATAAAGTAAGTTAGTCATAAGTAGTCATCAATGTCGGCGTGTTCACGTCTTGTCTCAATTTTCCAAAAATAAAACAGCGTGGTTTTGTATTTGTATTTGATTTTTCCGTCAGGGCCGCCGAAGCCATAGCATTATTTGCCCTGATAAGTACAGAAGAGACCATCTCATGCTACTCATGTTCCTCACTTGGATGAGGTCTTGTACTTGCCCTTGCAAAGGCACAAGATACAAACACCACGGCTTACTGTTTCATGCGACGGACGTGAAGAGCCAGGGATGATTATTCCCATATGGCCCGGTGTAATATCTGTCAATGTTCCCTGTCTTCACTGTTCCCTTCTTTGTACTGGAAGGGTAGTGACAATAGACAGCCAGAGGGACCATGACTGTTCAATGGGTAAGTGCAATGAGAGGGAACATTCACATATAGAAACGCTGAAAGATAATTCAACTGGGCTTGATTCGAACCCGGGACCTGCCGCTAAGCAGTGTGGTTTGAACCAATAATTTCATGCATTAAAATTCTAGACACTTAAAGGTTGTCGATATTGACGTGCATTGATCGAGCTGTAACGATATGTTTGAATCGAATACAGAACAGTGGTTTGTGAGTGTTCAGCACACAGTTGAACAAGATGGAACAGGACACATGGATGGCTAAAATAAGGATGAAAGCTATTTTGGTCAGAGTTTTAATGGCGGAGTGCGGAGACTTTTTAAAATACGGATCATAGGCCTTTTCGTTGTTTCGGTGACAGTGCCGGATGTGAGTAGATTCTCCAAGTAGGTTCGTGAAAGGGATACTGGCTGAAAACAACGTGAATCTGAAAGAAACTGACAAGGATTTCTATTGTCGTCGTGAATGTTGGGGAGTCCGGCGAACAGTAGCAAAGAAGGTACGGGATAGCCTTGTACAATCAGCATTTCGAGTGAGAAATCGCGAAAAAAATGGATGGACCAGAGACAGAAGAAAGCGGGGAAGATATGAGGAGAGAAAATATTGAGCCATCGACAGAGAGCAATTCAGAACGCCCACAAGAGGCCACAGACACTGGAGCAAAGGGGCAGAGGTCAGTCTACTGAGAAGATTGTGAGTCAGTCTGGGAAAACCAGACAGATGTCGCATTTGTGGAAAGTGTTAATGCCTTGGTGAACTCGCATAGCTGAAATGTATTTCGTAACAGGTAAACAGTAGCAGATCAACGCCAAGGCAATCTGACAGCCCTTGTTGATCTGACATCCAGCGACATCCGGCAGATTTTCCTAGACATTTTATGACCTATCTCCTGCGATTTTGGTCTATTGACAATTTCCGTCATTTTGAAAACAAATTCTGCAAGATCAGGCCACTCTGCTCGACATGTAGGCCTATAGAACATGGGAAAGATCTGTAGGCGTACATCAACAATTACCCAGCGAAAACTCGACAGCTGGGCCATCAATTCTTGGATGCATTTTTTATTGTGTAGAAATGCATTCGCCAAATGCATTATGGTATAGACACAATTCAATTTGTTTGGGAATCGATATCACCCGACGTTCGATATTAGAGGCATCCCATCACACTCCTAACAACGGGAATCAAACGATCGGAGTCAGTTTGCTTGTACCATTCTTTTTTTAATACACGTATATTTCAAACTTCATTTTCAGTGATAAAACCGAGAAGAAAAAGAGGGCACCATTCCACTTCCTGAGAAGGCGCAGGTCGGCGAAAGTCAAACGGAAACAGAGCGTGAAAAAGCCAAGGGTTTCAAATTCCCTCGTGGCCCTTGCTAAGCAAAAGAGCATCAATGACGCCACCCTGCGAGCGTTATCGGATAATGGGTACACAACTATTGATGACGTCAGATATATCGAAGAGCAGGATTTGGAGAAGTTGGATATTTTGCTTGCGCAGAAAAGTCGATTGCGCAAGTCGGTTAGGAAATTGAACGAACGACAGGACCAGGATGACAGCGATTCGAATGACGATGACGATGGTTCCGCTCCCTCGAAGACACCTGGAAAGGTGGACGACGCGGCCATGTCGGAATCGGGAACTGGGTCTTCCCCGCAGAACAAGGAGGGCCACGATGGGAAATCAGAGGACCTAGGATTGCACGAAACGAAGCAAGAGAGAGATGATGGGGAACACGATGGGGTGTGCACTACGAGGAGGCCAAGCAAAACAATCTGCGAGAAGGGCCTTGATGAGGATGCCTCCACCACATATCAAGGTGCCAACAAATCTCGGAGGAAATCTGCCGGCACTGTGGAGAGTGAGCAGAATTTTAAAGATTTTATCTCATGCGGCCTAGCAATTCTTGAAGACATGATACTTGACGATTCAAAAGACAGCCTGGCCTACTGTCGCCATCTTTCTTTTTGCACAATCAAGGCAATGACGGACTCTCATGTCCATTCCGTCGTCCGTTACGACAACGCACTTCGTCTGAAAGTAGAACGCAGTGGCTCCAGTTTCCCGAAGCGGCCAGATTTGGAACTATGTCGACGATATCTTAAAGAGCCCTACGACTTGCAATCTGCTTTGAAAGCTAGCGCCAAAAGGGCGGCAAATTCTGAACAGGAGAGCGCGGGAAATCCCGAGGAGAGTAAGAGGGTCACTTTCGAGGAAGCCAAAGGAGAAAATGAGAAGAAACCGGGAGCTCGAAAGCAATCGCTCCTGGCTGAAATTTTGTCTTATAAAGCACACTTTGAAGGAAAAAAATAACTTTTGGAGGGTGATGTGGATATCGTTTTTGTAACAGTGACTTTAAACTTGTGAAAGCCTGTTTCGCCTTACATGTAGCTGGGAAACGTCGCATATACACAGTAGCCTAGTGAGAAGCAAACATAGACGAACATAGACAAACACATTTGCCGAACGATAGACCCGGTGTAACGTTTTTCGGTGTGGCCCGTGTGCCAGTGTGACATTTCCATAGATTGACGGAATAAGCCGCGACTGGACAATGAGCGATACACAGAGAAACAGTGAGTCTGTTTCCCAGTGTGTTCCGAACAATGGAAGTCACACAGAAAAACGGCCACACTGAAAAACGTTACACCTGTACTACATCAGTGCACTAAGGTGCACGACTTTATTTTCGAGAAATTGACCAAAACGTTCGCTGTAGTGCTTACCTTGGGTGCATTTACTCTATGTCCTCGATTTGTTTACCCCTTCTGGCCAAGACGGTCGGCTTTCGCAAGGGATTTGTTATAGTCGGTAGAGGGGTATAGTGTAAAGTCACCGTGGATGGGCCAACTCACCAAACTCGTTCCTGTGTCCGAAAAAGAAAGGATCTCTTCGAAAGTTCACCCCAGGAGACTGGGGTACATGTCTTTCCTCTCATAAGCACAAATGAGTGTCCCGCACAACCAAGGCATTCTGCGCAGAACAATGCAGGAATTCATGGCCACTCCCCACCGCTCGTCTCTCTTCACAAGATTACGTAAGAATTTGTATCAATGTTCTGTGACCTCTTCGAAGAGGACGGAAAGATCTGTGTCCAACAGAGTGTTTCACGCCGCGTATTTTACGAAGTACACTTTCAATGGATAAAGCCGCCCATACACGGCGCAATATTATTGCACAATATGGGGCCCAAATGGGTGGTCGTGTGCTTCTAGCACGATGTTAGAAGAAAGATTGACAATAATAATTGCCCATTGTGATCCTCATATTGTGCAATAATATTGATCGTGTATGGGCAGCTTTAGTCGCGTGAAGTGTGCGGTAATCATCCATTCCCGGTGAAAAAACACGCAAAATGATCAAGTGGACACACCTTTTATACGGTCCAATGGCCGCCGAACACACGGACGTGTTGTGTCAAATTTCCCGTCGTTCTCGATCCAACATTGTGGTTATTTTTTTTCGTCAAATTAAATTTGAATGTGTTCGGCGGCCATTATAAGGCGGTGACAGACTGGGGTGTACGCGACGCGTCCTGCAGGCGTTCCGCCAATCAGATTCTGCGGTAGATATTTCGGTCTGTGTTACCGCCTCCCTGATTGGTTGAACGCTTCTCGACGCGTTGCTTACGCGTCAGTCTGTCACCGCCTTTAGAATCAGAAACTGGTAGTTCTGCTGGGCACTCATTCCGTACATTTTAAAAAGAACTGTGTGTGATGTAATCAACACCATCCAACGTTTTGGCTCACCGTTATTACTATTCGAATGAAAAACTCACACGATCCATGTATAGACTATAAAATAGAGAATCTTGTCTGGAGACGGTCTACATTAAAAACAACTAGAAAACAGACCTGTTCTATCTTTTTCTATTATGAGCGATCACTTGATTCGTACATGCATTTTTATTACCTATGCTAACGCCTAAAGCCTTAATGGGCCGATTTTTTAAACGACAGTTTAGGTAAACCTCGGTTTAACCATCGGCTTTTCTGACAAACCGTGAATTAACCAAAGTAAACCTTTTGACTTTTAGAATGTTTGGCTCTCAACGATTCATAAAATCGAAAAATTCACTTCGATTAACAAACAGTTTGTCAACTGAGGGTTAATGAAACCCGATGGTTATCTTAGCCATCGTTTAAAAAATCGGCCCATCGCCGCCGAACACGAATATACATTTGTATTTATTTTGGAGAAATAAATTTGACCAAACTGCTGGCTCGGGAACGACGGAAAATTTGACACAACACGTTCCATCCTGTGTCAAATTTCCGTTCGTTCATTATGCAAATTTTTAGTCACATTTTATTTTGTGAAATTCAATTTGATCGTGTTCGTCGGCCATTATGAACCTAAATGTATATAAAAAGTCGAAATAAGATATCATCTACATGTAATATGCCATTTAACATAATGATACAATTTTTTAGTGATTATTACATGTAATCGTGGAAGGTCGTAAATACAAATAAGCCGTGGTTATACTACATAGAAATCCCTGGGTTTTTTGACACCCGGGTCTAGCCCGGCTCTGAAAAATCCCTCCTGAGGCCCGGTGCCCGTCAACACTACTCAAATTTTGTGACGGGGACCTAAATTAGGCCCTCCAAAAACCGTTCGAGCTCGGAGGGGATTATTACACCGCGTTTTCAACAGGTGTGGACAGAAAAAACCCGGGTTCGACACGGGTTTTTTATGTAGTGTAAAAAGGGCTATAATCACATTATAAAATACAGTGTATAAGATAAAAATTACTCATTGCTATGGTGCCAATAGAATGAGCACTCTGGAATGTTATGACAGGACGAAACACTAAAATTGAACAATAGAGAATGGAAAATTGAGCCGAACAAAAAGCGAACAGCCCTCAAAATCAATAGGAGCAGTCAGCCGCGCTTATCGCCAAAAGATGGCAGCAAAGTTCCAGCGGACCAATACAATAGGAAACACTCCTGATCGGAGCTCAGTCAACCATGAATGGGTCCGCGAGGCACTGAATTGGGCCGTAGTGACACCTATTGGTCAAATGACTGACAGCTCCTATAAAAAACGATTAGATACAGCAAAGCAGTAGCTACATTGTGTTGCACTCCTTCAAAATAAACCCTGGGGAAAGGAAACACCAGAACAATAGCTATTTCCCCTCAAACGCATAGCAAAAACTCGTCGTTTTCAAAAATGGGAATGTTGAGACACAGAACAATAGGTGACCCCCCCCCCCTCCCCCCGAAGATGAGGAATGCTGGGAGCTCGGAAGTGATTTTGATGTTGATTTTCAGTCCGTTTCCCCTAGTTTTCCGGATACAACAACGCAGAAGTCCATTTGAACGATTTTTTGACGGACAGGACAGGACCGGATCCGTGCGCCAGCCTTTTACAGGGAGTAAGGGAAGGATACTATGCTTGCAATATCGCCTAGTGTATAGGGGAAGTATAGGGACCATATTTACTGCTGAGCACTTGTGTCACCCAAAATAACCAATCAAAAATGTAGTTAGAGTCAGTATGACAAGTGCGTTAACAGTCAGGGCGTATCTACTGATCGTTTTCATCTCCATGTATTCTTTGAGGTCCTCTTCCGTCGCTTTTGGAGCTGCTTCCGCCGGCTGAGTCATCCCGCATGCAACCTTTAGGTACTGTATACACTTCTTTCTCGCAGGAACTAAAACGAAAAAGGATTCGAGTACAGAGGGTACCCAGGCACCTGATCACACCAAGTTAGAAGATACATGTATTAGGCAAATAGCCATGAAACGTGCCACCAAATGACAAAATTTTGAACTTTGACCTCTGTGACCTTGAAAAGTAGGTTAAATCAAAAACCAGTTATATATGTTATGTATCCTAATTAGATACACCTATGATAAAAATATGGAAATGATCCGGTTGTTAGTTCAGGAGTTATTGCACTTTTTGTGTTTTTGGTTTTGGCCATCTGGTGTCCAAGCTAAGAATCGAATCGGACCGAAACTTGGTGTCATATGTCATAGGAACTAGGGGTATATATTATGTAACAAGTTTCAGATCAATAGCACCAGCGGTTACAAAGCGTGCCCTGGCAACGGACGACGGCGACGACTGACGACGGACGCTGCACCATTGTAAGAGCTCACCACAGGTGAGCTAAAAAATCTATGTGTCACATTGCGCAGTTTTTATGACCATTTCCTACCTTTTTCATCTTGTTCTTCAGGCTTTGTTTCCGGGACTTCTATCGCTTCAGCAGAACTAACAGGACTGACAACATTTTGTTTTGCACCAGGGGTCGAAGTGGCCCTATTATCATCTATTGCCAGATTCTCGAAAGCCCTGTTTTCGTAACGATACGAGACGTGATCTGGCGGAGCCTCGCTCTGACTTTCACTCCCGGCCTCGGTTTCGGTTGGTTGTTCAGGGATGTCGTCCTCGTCGTCCGAATCCTCACGAGGTGGGCTGTCTTGCGTCCAGAAAGTCACTCTCCGGAGCTGAGGTAGAAATAGTCATGTTTAATGATCTGGGACCTTATTCACAAAGCTCTTTCAGGAGTTAAAAACTCGTAACATTCCAGGAGCTAGTAGAGTTGTTACCTATTCAGGACTGTCTGTGTCTTCAAACTGTCCGGCAAAATATGACGTAACATTATTCTTGAAATGGGACGCTCTGCATGGCTGGGCCCATGGTGTCTGTTTTAATAAATCACCTCCTGGCAGCCTATCATCAGTTATTCAAGCTGTAGGCCCTAAGGTGATGAATGGGTCTCATTCATAATTACATTGGTCTAGTTGCCTTCATAAAACCTATACTGTTGCACTCAGTGGCATTGAATTAAGGGAAGAACATAACCCAACATGGAACACGCCCACAGCTCTCTCAGTGCTTGCATAATGACCTGAACCAGGGTCTGCCACAATCGAAAGACAGTATTGGGCTGACACTCAGACTGTCATTCCAGACAGTCATTCATGACAGTACAGGGTCTATACAATGGCCAGACTGTCACTCAGACTGTCGTAGGCTTATTGTTACTCTCCATTGTCCTGTTAGATCATCACAGCCACGTCACTGCTCGGTCACTTACCGGGTGATTGACTTATTGAAATCAGACACAAAACATTGCGCACTGTTTATACAATAGTGTTATGTCAAATTTCTCTGGACAGTCTGATGACCAAGACAGTCCTGAATAGGTAACAACTCTATTGTGTGTCAACCATTGAACAATGGCCCATATGAATAAAGACTAGCAAATGCTTTACCTTCAGATTTGTACAGCATAGCCTAGTGCATTTGTATTGCAAAATTCAAGTAAAAGCATTTGCTAGTCTTTATTCATATGACCCAATGGTTTAGGACGCTATGAATGCACCAACCGAGGCGGGGCCTACATAATCGGGTGCAAGAACAGCTCCCGAACGCTGTTCGCGCGCGTTCGACTCGATCGGGAACGCCGTTCTCCGTTCGAGAACAGAGTCGAATACACCCATGGTGTCACTGCACACTGGCAATAGAAAGAATGACCGGTTGGTAGAAATGTCATAAGGCGTTTGACCCTGGTGCCTACCTTTTCTTCTGGCAGTGGCTTTGTGGCCAAGCTGACGGGTATTATCACTAGAAGGCAGACTCCCGTCAGAATAAGGGCAAAGTAGAGATAGTGAACTTGTGACACGACAGTCGGTCTGGTGTCGGGGTATCCGCAAGCTGGGGCAGGGTAGACAAAGTCCAGGACCATCCGGATGACTCCTATGACTAGTCCGACCATTAGGGACCAAAACGCACCCTACAAAGGAAAGAAATGCCTGTATTTTCATGTAGGCCTAGGTGTCAAATAAATGTACTAAAAGTGCAATATCCGTTGGAGAACGAGGAGCCCGGTGATGTAGTGGTTTGGTTCTCCGACTAGCGGTCAGAGGGCCCCGGGTTCAAATCCCACTGGGCGTGAGACTTCGGGCAAGTCTCTTTGCCTCACTGGGTGATTTCAAAGTTGGTGTTAACACCATGTTTACAATGCTTTAATGCATTGTAAACACCGTGTTAACACCAACTTTGAAATCACCCAATGGCCTGTCTCCACCGAGGTGTATAAATGGGTACCGGTCGGAAATGCTCGATTGTAGCGCTAAATGAGCAGCTCATCTGAGTTCTACTGAAAGGTTTTAGGACAGACTGGGGTTAAAGTGTAAAGTCGGATGAGAACCTCTACCGTAGTTGATATCAGACTATAAACCCAAACTTTAACTTATTATAGAGATAGCCGTGTTGATCGTTGAATGAATGAGAAGAAATGAAATAGGTAACACCGTCTTTTGAATCAACTTGGTTGTATTGAGACAAGCTTTCGACCCTATCGGGCCTTCATCAGGTCTGAGGAAAATGAAGGCCCGATAGGGTCGAAAGCTTGTCTCAATACAACCAAGTTGATTCAAAAGACGGTGTTACCTATTTCATTTCTTCTCAAACTTTAACTTTTAACTTTTAGAAATCCTCTTGCATGATCATAGTAAATTCAACGGTAAAGTTCCTAAACCTAATGAGACAGTCGTGCTTAATTCAGCGGCATCGGAGTGGGCTGGTGACGTAGACCAAGGTCAGTACATCATGGACAGGTGACTGGTAAACACTGGTAACAGTACTACCTGTTCGTTTGTCCTTGGCCAAAAGACACCGCATACGAATACAACGAACCAGGGCGGAAGAAGGTTGGCAGCTACCGCCTGGAGGTAGACCCACAGCTGAGCCCCGCTAGAGGTCTGAAGAATGGGGATCCATACATAGCTGAGCACCACTAGAACAATAATGAACACTCTGAAGAGGAAAGCGTAAATAAATTAATAAGAAAACAATTGATGAGACACCTACCGCCCGGCGAAACTTGAAACTACATGTACTTCTGCAGACCAACTGATAAAGTATAATATTCACCCTAACTTCAACATGGGCAAAGTGCCAAGTTTGGAAATGTGCACCATGCTGTGGAGCACCCGACTGCCATCTACTGTTCGTGGAAAGAATCATCAGTCACTCGCCCCAAACTCCACGGCTCGATAAAGTCACTCTTACAAGCTTTGTTTTGCCTCGAAATTCGGCATGGTAATAGAGGATACCATATCCTGAAGCAACGGGTGGTTTAATTTGCGAAGAGAAATTTGTTCTGGTAGCAATTTTACTTTTTTAACGGTGTTGTTCGATTGCTTTCTAAATTCTCCCTAGGCACACCGTGTTGCACCAATTCCAACCATGCCGTGCATTCCAACCTCGGCCAAACTCAGAATCGCCGATTGCCACGGGCTCTTGCTAGTCTTATATAATTGTCTTACCTCCCAACTATCATTTGTTCCATGTTGGAAGCATTCTTCCTCAGATATCTCCATACATCCAACGTGAACATACTGCTTGAGCTGTTGAAAATTGATGTAAGTGTGCTCATAAGGGCTGCTAGCATGCTAGCCAGCATCAGCCCGCGCAGACCTGTCAATAAGAGCATTAGGACGAGACGTGAATTTTGGAATACCTGCCGCACACGAGTGCAATTTTGTCTCCGACGTTGCCTCCATAGGAGTTTTTTGTCTCAGCCTCCTGTCACCGCACACGGTGTGTCAAGCCTAGTTTATACTTCGACGCAAGATCATCGGCGTCCGACGCACGATCAAAATCTGTACGCCGACATAAGCCTACTTCATTAGGTCGGCGTCCAGATTTTGATCGCGCGTCGGACGCCGATGGTCATGCGTCGAAGTATAAACTAGGCTTTAGGCGCCGCACACGATTGCAATTTTGCCTCCTGTAGATGCGGCGTAACGTCATTTCAAACATGTTTGATCTGCGTTGGAGGCAAAAAAAATCCGTCTCCGCCTCTGCCTCTGACCACCGCACACGATGACATTTATTGCACGTTGTTATACATCGCCGAACAGAGCACTAAGCATGTTGTTCTCTCAAAGTACATTATTTACAATAACTCATTACAATAACTACCTGGTGGAAGAATTCTTATTACTAAAAGTGGATATGCTATGTTAGAGCAACCGATCGGGTTTTGACACGTCCCTTCACATATATCTGGAGCAACACATGCCACCTCATCTGAAGGGAAATGAAAAAAGAGTCTTATGATAAAATGCGCAAGACTCAGTGAGTATTGATGTGCTCATGATTCGGAAGAGGGTGCACTGAACCCCTTGCAGCGACTATACGGTACAGATTAAGCCGCCGGCCATGGAGGATTTCCTTTATGGCCTAACGTTAGTGGTTAGCGCGTTGGCCTCGGAGCTAGAAGTTAATTGAGCGCGATCACTACGCGATCAGAGGGCACTGTTAATCTTTGCTGATTGGCTCTCCTTGCTGGCGGTAGCACCACAGTCGAATGCAAGAACGTGGGAACCAATCAGAAGACCTGTTACTCACTAAGGAGTAGAATGATTGGCTGATGGGAACGGTGATTGTTAGGGTCAGCCTTATATCTTAACACAGAGGATACACGTCCACGATTTGGCACTCGACAGGCCTCGTAGGAAGCTGTTTGCCAGTTGTTGACAAAAGCGACGCCTAGGCCCTCGACATAAACGCACGACCATCGCAACAGACGGTTTGGTGTCGCTCATACATGTATATTGATCAGCGTTCATATCTAGGCCAAGTGGGCGAGGCTTGAATTTCCAGATCCGGCCTTTGGTTGGTGAATCTAGAGTATGTACACACCTGGGAACATCGCCCTGCTGATCATACCGGGTATAACTATCATTAACATCGGGAGCAATTTCAGATAAGATCCCAAAATAGCACCACCTCGGGCATAAGCCAGATTCTTGGCTGCTAATACCCTCTGTACCATCACCTGTAACGAAACGGAGGACATCCGAACTCAACAAAAGGTGTCGCATTAAATAAAGAATAAATTTGAAAAATGAAATATAGCAAAAACTAAGCTTGGAAGGCACACGAAAAAGCTTCACAAAAAATAGAGAGTTTCCGCATAGCCCCCGAAACGCCAACGCGAACGCCAATCCCATTGTTCGATGCCACGAAGGGAGCAGCAAATAATAGGATAGACGTTCGCGTCGGCGTTTCGGGGGTTTTGCGAAAACTCTCTAATAACACTCTCACGAAACCTTCCTTGTATACTCCGATCAAGATCAGGACTTCAACGGGGAAATCCCACAAGAACTGATGACGTCATTCTCAAAAGGGAATCACCTCCTCGTTTTCTGAAGTCGGGAAAATCTGAACTTGTTTGATGTTGTCTCACTTACCTGGTCATTGCACCAGACAAATACTGCTGGGACAGTCAGTCCAAGGGTTATGCCCGGCCACGGAAAGTCCGAATTAATTGGATCTCGCAGAATATGCCAGGCATCTTTTCGGGGGAGACCACATGTAACGTTGTTCACCAATGTGACGTTAGGCACTGCTGCGTTATACTTTGTGTACAGACCATTGAACCCGCCGATGTCGATAAGACCTTCAAAAATTCAGACATGTAGCCAAGATCAGTATGTATCTGCATAAAGGAAAGCCTGAACTCCTAGCTGTTGCTGTGACCGGGAATTGCAAAATGTGACCATAAAGGAATCAACCATAAAGGTTCAACTGACAAATTTAGCATTTTATAAATGTGGACAACATGCCTTTAAAACCCAACAGATTTGCATTCTGACGTTTCCATGTGATAGGCAAGACCCTTCTGCACATTCACTGCAAATTTTGTTGAATTCCGACTAGTTGATCTTATGATACAAAAGGTCTGAATTAATGAGAACCCCACGAACGATGTGTGTTCAGGGTCATCGGTGTACATTTGAATAGGCTGACGTACATTTGTACATGGAACACTAATTGTGCTGAAAATAGCTCAGTTATCGTCAGAAATGGAATTCAAAGCATCATGTTGGCAGGTTCATGTACCTCTTCACCACAAAAAAAGTTGAACCTCGTGCCTATTACGTAAAGCCAAAATCCAGGCAGTGAGAGACATCTGGTGGCAACACAGGAAGTGTATCCCTCAGTAAGCTCATCGTTCGCAGTTAAACCTTTATGGTTGATTCCTTTATGATGTGACCCAGTCTGGGAAAACGAGGCACAAGTCTCCAGCATGTGACAAGGCCTTGACTACCCTGTTAGGTCATCAACTCATCGCTGAAGAATAGCCTGTCTTTTTTATGTAACAGCTAAATTGATTTCAGACTTTGTGGAGTAACCATTGCTGTAGTCATCAAGTTCCTGGGGAGACCTGTGCCTGTTTTCCCAGATCGGGTCAAAAATATCCAGACGACTTTGGAGGTACTTACCCAAAATGGTAAGGACGGCACTTCCAGCTAACATGACTACGGTTTGCATAGTGTCGGCGTAAATAACTGCAGCCAAACCGCCTAGAATGAAGAGAATTTAGCGACCATTAGTGAGGTTTCGCAAGCGCCCGGTTAAACCATATGACGACTATCTATTGTTTGGGTATACTCACACAATAGATAAACGTCGTCGTAGGGCCTAACCTGGCGCTTGCGAAACCTCCCTGTTATAGCGCACGTCGGAAATGACTCCGTCGAAACGGGAATGCAGACTGCTCGGAGAATGAAGCATTCTGGACATTTCAAATTGGGTGTGCCGTAGGTGCCGTCAGACGCGCTCAGCAGTGTTTTAGTAGGCCTATTCATCGTTTCGACGCCCCCCCCCCCGCCATCTTGAATTTCTTGCAAACTGGACATGCGCAGTTACATCTGGTAGGCAGTCTCGCGCAGGCCTGTGGGACACAATGGGGCAAATTCGTATCTCTTGAACAATCAATTTGCGTTGATTTGCCTACCAGAAAAGTGCGCATGCGCGGGTTCCAAGAAATCTCCGTGAAAACCAAGATGGCGGCGGGTCGTCGAAACGATGAATTCCGTGCTTTAGTGGTCATCGTAAATTGCAAAATCACAAAAATGTACAAGTGACTGGACGCCGGAGGGATCTGACTTACCGACGATGGTGTACGCCGCTGTGATCACAATTACGACGAATGATGCAAAGTAGATGTTCCATCCTATGGCTTGTTGGATGAAAACACCACCAGAATACATCGCCACCTATAGGCAGACAGAGACATCAAATTCAACAGGAGGTATTCTCGAACGTAAAATCTTGTTGTAGTTAGAAATCTTTTCTACTTGTCATTTGAGAAGCCAAAGCGTTTGTCCAAGGATTGTCTTTGCCACGAGATCGCTTATTTTTTTATAATCTTTATGTTTCGTTCATTTTACAATAATTGGGTAGGGTCAAACATACGGACTCTTAAGCGAAACGAACGCCAAAGAAATTCGTTCTTCTCTGGCCCACTGAACCATGAGTGCTGTCGAAAATTGGGAATCAAACGAAACGAACTGCGTTCTACCTTTATCAACTGAACTGCGCATAAAAGCTCAAACACTGGCTGGACGCCATAAAGCCTTAGAATGACGTCGACTAATATAATGTAGACTACTTCAGCACCCTCAACCTGGAGCATTCCGGTACCACTCATTATCTCCGTGTTCTGAACTTACCGACACCCGTTGCATGACATACAAAGCCATGGAAAGGATGGACAAATATAGACGAAGTCGTCGACCACCAAATCTTTTCTTTAGATACCCCGGGGTGGTGTACGTCTGAAACAAAGCGATATTTCAAACAAAAACCTGTTGTTCATGCCGCCGGCAAATAGTACAGTTTTAAGAGAGCCAAATGCCCCAAGACAAAAAAAAACTAGCCACGACCCTGCAATATGAAGGTTTAACTTACCCCGGAAGTGACGTATACAGGTAGGTATAGCCACGCCAGTAGAAGAATCGCATACACGGCCTGAAATCGAGTAAATTTTCACATTTTATTTAGACGGAGGAGACTTTTGTTTCCTTGTTCATATTTATTTGATTATTTGCTATGGTTGAGTTAGTGACTTTCTCCGGGGCCAAGGGCTTCCTGATAAGGCAAGAGACCAAACAACACTGTGTTTCAATCGGGTTTCCTGCAATGGTTTTTTCATGCATGTCCAATAAATGGCAACAACAAAACACAAGAAATGGCCATTATTTCGGAAGAAATCCCAGTTATGGAGATCGGTAGAGACAACTTCTGACTTACATGCCACTCAAATATAATGACAGCAATACCAGAGACGGCCGCCGTCCCTGCCATCCCGATGAAAAACTGGCTTCCAACATTTGTTGAAAATATAGATGCACCAACCTGCAACAAAACGTACAGTTTAGATTAGATTCCCAAAACTGAATCGTGAAGCAGCGGCACGAATCGTAAAAAGTCTCTAATTATGCACCATATCCACTTTTATTTCATTATTTTATTTATTTATTTTATTTTTTATTTATCTATTTTATTTATTTAATTCGTTTTATTTATTTTATTTATTCTAGTTATTTTATTTATCTATTTTAATTTTTTATTCATTTATTTATTTTATTTATTTTTTTATTTTATTTATTTTATTTTATTTTTATTTAATTTTAATTTTATTTTATTATTTTAGTCTAAATGCTTTCATGTATTTGCAAGTAGCTTCTTCCAAGCGTTTACTTCATTTTCATTTATATTGACTTTTCCATCATGGCTGAATCCACAGCGTTATTGGTAAGTACGGAAGAGGCCATCCCAAGCTACTCATGTTCCTCACTTTGATGGGGTCTTTTACTTTCCCTTGCAAAGGACAAGGTACAAAGCACCACGGCTTACTGTCCCATGCTAGGGACTCGACGTGAAGAGCCCGGGCTGGATTCGAACCCAGGACCTGCCGCTTGCCGCGTGATAACCGCTATGCTACCAAGGATCATCTTTTTACCTCATTCAACCAATTCCATCCTCCTTTCTCTTGAAGCACTGAGTAACAAAACAAGACTTACTGGTAACCATCCCATCCCCTTTCCCGCCAAGAAATATCCCTTGGCGCTGCTGAGGTTTGTCTTCCGCGCCGACTGGAACGAACGAACAATACGAGGTAAATAATGAATGCGTGATGACGTAATGAACAAAAATAGAAAGGCTTAATTAACTATAGCCAAAAAATATAACACAACAAAGTTTTAATTCGTAGATTAATCCCTGTTGTGATTTGTCTAAGTATTATGTGCTATTATTCAATGCAGCAATTGTGTGCAAATTTGAAATAATGCATGAAAATATATGTTAATTTATTCATTTGTCTTATTCATGTGCTTACTCACCCATACTCCTATTCCTATGCATACGATGAAGTATAGGATGATGGTCACGATGTCCGCCCAGTGAAGGCCGTCCGCCATTTTGTTTTAGGCCTTCTGGTCGGTACCAGGGGTCAGTTGCTGGTAGAACAGAAATCAGATCATGCCCTCGGTGGATTTAAAATACCTGAAAGTTAGTAACAGAACAGTCAGTCATACTCCTGCATCCGGACAACAAATGCAACAATGGCCCTGACCTAAGTGTCCTCAGTAAATCCACTGAATTTTACAGCAATTTTACTAAAAGAAATTCAAACGCTAATATCCCTATAGATATGTATCAAAAAATGGCCTTGCTCTGCACAGCGTAGCGTATCCATTCAGAGATATCCATGGTTCAGTCGTTTTGCCGCCAAATCTCACGTCGTCGTAAAAATCCCAAATACTATCTGGGTCACATCAGGGCAACCCATTCGCCCGGACGGGATGACACGCATGTTTGAACCCGAATTGTTTGAACATGCGGCCCATTGTACGTACGAAAATATTTCGCATTATAGATTTTATTGCGTGTTGAGTGTACACTGTATATAGTTGGTATACTATGAAGAATCAATAGTAACTTTTTTCCCATTCTGGAGTAGGGGCCTAGGCCAACAAGCCTTCATCTTACATATGGCACACTCTAGACAGCTTGTGGAAGTCCTAACTGTAGTATATTTTCTCACCTGTTTATGTGCTGCTGTTGGAAAGGCATATATCTGATTTATCCATTTTTAATTTTGCACCAAGTGCAGTTCAAAACCAAGAAACATGGTTAACCTGTCAAGCATGGAGGAGGCTTGACAGCTCAGTGATTATGACACCGGCCATCCTTGGCTCCTCTTTCGTTCGCATGGGACAGTAGCCGTGGTGCCTTGTACCTTGTTTCTTTGCAAGTAAAAGATTCCATCCAAGTGAGGAACATGAGCTAGGAATCCACTGCTGATTTTCTGCGTTGCGACTTTGTAACCTGCTATCTGCGATTGAATAATGATACCGGTCGCCGACAGATTGCCGACTGAAATTGACCACATCTTCGCCATTGGTGGAAATCGCGTCTAGCGAGGCCACTACGGCGATGGAGTGCCCAGTTGCAACGCAACCCAGTTGCAAAGCAAGCCGCAACGTAAAATCAGCTTGGAAATCAATGGTGGATTCTTAGCTTGAGATGCCTGTCACACCGGGTGAGAGAAAGCGAGATTGGTCTTGAACAACCACAGGCATGGCAGGCTATGAATGGTTGATCACATAAAAACCTAACCTGGATGAACTAATCTTTACACACAATGCTTAAGGTTTAGGCCTATATTCTGATAAATACAGTACCTAATATATGCATGTGTGGGACTGATCAATAGACTTTTCAAAAGTCTATTGATCAGTCCCAGACCCCCAGACCCCCCGCCTTGCGCTTCGCGCTCCCGGTGATGACCACCTCCGTCGAGCTACGCCCCCCCCCTTTCTGTCGACCCTGGATCCGACCCTGCTTTTGTATATTTTTACAGAAGGTAAGCCTACACAAAGGCCACTTCGCTAGAAGATAAGACTTGGTTTATGGTAGGTGCCATCTTCCAATGAGTCTGGTGCCAAAAGCAGCGATGCATGCAAGTTCTTGCCTTTGTTGCGCCTGGCCTTTCCTGAAATATTTACCTGGAAGCAACAACCAAGGCAGGGTATGGACTGAATCCCGGTCCATACGGCTGGTAAGGTAGGCCTAAGATTCTGACGTCCAAAAACATGGATGGACGTAAAAAAGCCTGGCGAAGAGGACAGTTTGCATTACGACTTCCGTGTGAACCAAGGAGGTTCAATATTGTGATGACACCATTACTAAAGATTGACTCACCTGGTCAATGCATACGTCCAAAATACAAAGATCTTCAAAAGATAAGCTTCAAAGACAAGCCAGCCAAGACAGCGGATTGGTTTAAACATGCCAAGGAGTTGACATCTAACTTGCTTCCATTGTCAGGTCAGCGAATTGAAGAAAATCAGAAGTGTCTTCTCGTGGGCAAACCTTCCGCCTTTTGGGATTTGTAATGTAGTCTCTACGGTGTCTTTTAGCGTGGTGGTATTCAATGACCAAACAAAATAAGACTTATTTTGAGGTCAACGGCTTGTATATCATTGTTCCAGGCTATTGAATATCCCTCGCCACTGGGCGTTGTTATTTGCAAGTTTTATAATTGTGTGTTAATTGTGTAACTGTCCTTTTACTTGATTCATGAGATCTCGGAGGTCAGCAGTTCACCTGGATTTTCAAAAAGACCGAACACGTTCTGAGGAATTTAAGGGAAGAGTTATACAACCAATTTGTTTTGATATCAAATTGTTGTTGGAAGGACCTTTTGTCCTTTTTTCTGTTTTTTTAGAGTGCCAGTTGCCCTTGCCAAATCTTACAATTTGAATGGAAGAATGCATGGTGGTCTATTTTGGTGTGCGCGAGACTGTTTGACGTTCGGATATAGAATTTGGAATGGACCCATGCCAAATTCCGGGGCTCAAGGTAGAGATGGGAGTAGTGTTGTCGGGAGGACGTTTTTGTCCTTTTTTTCTGTTTTTTTTAGAATGCCAGTTGCCCTTGCCGAATCTTGAAGCTTTGAAATTGCAGCGTCGAAGCATGATAACGAACGAACGTTTTGCACATGCGCAAGGAATGATATACAATCAGCGCATGCGCAGAACCATTGTAAAATCAAGTTGTGATTTGCGTTTTCTGAACTCGGTGAGGCGGGGGCAGGAACGGGCATGAAAAGTAAACCAAAGAACATTTTGTATTCAAATCACGGAAACAATTTCTCGTATGTAAATATCCAAGTGGTGTGAAAATATTTTTTCGTCCTTACTTACTTTTTGCACATCCTTGATGCTAAAGTGTTTTTCACATTGAACTGGCCAAAGGTACTTGGTTGAACTCAGGAATGTGACCAGATCACATTTACCGAGAGGTAGTGGTGTTGCACAACACTGACTTGAAAACAGATTATAGCTCTTTCATGCTGTCAGCCAAAGCTGGTCAGCCATGACACTAGCTGCCGAGGGTTGTGTAACATTATTATTTGTGATCATGCCATTACAGTTTAGTGACAAGAGGTCAGCCAAGTACCTTTGGCCAGTTCAATGTGAAAAACACTTTACAACATATGAATGGATATGACACATGTGCTTAAAGGAGCTCGACGTCCAAGTTGTAAACAAACTGATTTGTTTACGAACAGTGGCCAGCAAACTAGTTTTATTCCTTCGTCAAGGTGGCAGCACCAGTTGCGCCCCGTGATCGTTAGACTGGTGCCCGGTCCAATGCAACTCATTCACGATATTCACGTCAGTACATATCACCGACAATAGGTGGCAGCACCGCAGGCGTCGCGTGGATAGAGAACCAGTGAGTGAGTGTTTATAACTTGGACGTCCAGCTCCTTTAAAGCTGTGGGAACACACTGGCAATATTCTCCTAATCTTTGAAGACATCCCTGAGCAACACGGTCTTTTGAGCCTGTACATGTGGTGAACCAGACAGTACATACAGCTGTATAATAGGTTATTCAGTGCCTTCAGTGCCCGGTATGTAACGTGGTAACTACATGTAGGCCTGCTATTAGCGGGCAAAATAGGCCTGGTCCCGTTATCAAAAGACAAGGCAATGTTTCCGAAGTGCACACAATTTTATTCTTGTTTTACTTCTTCTCAATAGGCCTCAAGTACCCCTTGGCCGAATTCCGCCTGTCACAGCACACTGCCGCATGATATCAGAACCACTCCATAAATGGTGTGCATCTAATGGTTATGAAATATTCATGTTGACGATGGGGACGATTTAACAAACCTAAAGCAATACATACTGATTTTATCAATATTTATCTCAGGCAAACAGCGAAAATAACACCAATATGTCGGAGTTCTCTATCAAAAATTGAAAATGCTCGACAGGTTTTCGTTGTCCTAACAACACGAAAACATTTCATCAACGGAATAGTTTCTAAGGGCATAATGTACACATAAGAGAACCGATTCCAATTATCTATGATGGTTTATTTCACAGGATTGGCAGTGCAGCCGAAAAAACAACAACAAATCACTAGTCTCGTTCAACATTTTTACCCTATCCTGCAATCTCGTACCCAGAGTTCAACATTGCCACGTTGAACTCTGGAAATGCCTAGACCGGTACTACTTTTGCACAGTGCAAATGCATTGATGATGGCGGATGAATTTCTGACCGCTGCACAAGCAGTTGCGTAGGGATTCGAAAGCGTTCGTACTTTGTTCCTTAATAAAACATCGAATACCCAACGGAATGTTAAAATAGGAGTATTTTTTACAGATAATGGAACAAATTTTAATTTCTGATACGATTACGTGTACTTCATCAAAATAGTTTGTAAAATAGATGAGCACAAGAATCTTCTGCTGTGTTTAGCCGTTTTCAGAGGTCTTAGCCAAGGAACGATGGTGGCGACCTCTTCAGATTGCCTATCCTGTGGAGTCATGTTCCTGAGGGCGCACATACTTAAAGACTACTAGTACTTGACTGAGAAAGTACACTCCACGCACTAGACCAACTAATAAATGCGTGGAGTGTGAAACGCAATCAGTGTCGCTAAGGTAACTTCCCTGCGCAATTAATAAGTTTGTTGTCTGCTCCATCAGCGCAAACCGATTTCTCAGCGTGAATTGGAAAGGTACATGTATCTCAAAGATTTCCAAAATGAGAATATTGGGACATTTTTTGTTCTTTCTTCTCGCTCTGAATACAGGTATGTAAATTCTATTCTGATAATTATATCATTGTCACTATTATCATCACATCACATCGCATCGCATCGCATCGCATCGCATCGCATCGCATCGCATCGCATCACATCACATCACATCACATCACATAATAAAGGAATTTGATTCCTTTATGATTTACTGACTAAATGGGATGTCTCGCCTGATAATGTATCACGGATATTTTCGCGGGCCACGAAAATTATTGTTTATTTAATTTTGCTTGACTGGGACTGGTCTTTCTTTGTCGTTCGAGTAATTTGTTGGTGGCATGCCCTCTAGAAATTATTTTGATACCGAAAGTGTTCTATTTACTGGGTTGGCATGTCTCAAAAGTCCAAAATAACATAATAGGGAGTTTAAGAAACCAAACCGATAATCTTTAACTTTCCGACAACGTTTTTTTTTCATACTGCGAATTCACCAGATTATATATTGCATTTCCGGTACAAAAAATAAGGTTGTCGTGAAATAAACATTTATCGTTTGATTTCTTAAACTCCCTAATGTAAATATCCATGTTTAAACGTAAACAATAAGTCATGATACATAATCTTTAAGAACTCCGAGTCAGTAAAGGATCTAACGCTTTTTTTGCATAGATTGTATACAGTTAAAGCGAATCGATAGCGAAAAAATTTGATTTAGAAATAGAATTTGAAAGGGGACGAATTTTCAGGAAAAAATGTAAACAAACTTGTCAACAAAGAAATTTTCGTGCATTTTGATTGGGTGAATTTTGTGTTTACAAACATCAGCCAAATGTAAACAAAATCCGCTATCGATTCGCTTTAACCTACCAACTAGACCTATCCATTTTCTAGTTATCACATACATTTAGCGTCATAATTTTTTTCACAATCGCGAGTTTAACAAACCGCTCCGTTTAAACGATATACACTTACGCTACATGTATTTCTGTACATTTGCAATGTAAAAAATAATGTTAACGTTCGTGTTACAACCGTTAGTGGGACGATCTCTTAAATTTTCTAGTATCATAAAAATTGACAGCATTGTAAAATTTGGCCATGCCTCTTGTTTTTTTGATTTTATTAGACATGTTCCATGGCATACTTACATGTAATGCTCTGCTCTGAATTTCCATCGGTCTGTCCGTCCGTTTGATTGCTGGTTCGATTTCAATTGATCTTTCTTTCAGGTGCAGCATGCCCTTCGGGATGGAAGAAGGAACCAAAGGGAGGGGAATATTATCTTTACTTCAGACAGAAATTTACCTTCGACGGTGCACGAAAGGCCTGCCGTATCCTCGGGGGAGACCTCGCCAGCATTCACAGTCAAGAAGCAAATAAATTTTTGATAAGCCTAATGGAGAGGTAAGCCAACTGTGCTCTTAAAAAACAAGTGTCAAGGATACTTTACTTATAAATAACTTCGCTTTGATGTAAATGTATAATTCTTTTAGCCTTTAAGTCGAAGATAATGTACCACTTTTCGGTCTGATTCGATTCTCCGCTTGGCCACCAGGTGGCCAAAAACCAAAGCTCAAAGTCCAGTAACTCCTGAACTGTAACTGGATTGTCTCCAAATTTTTATCAGGTGCATCTAACGAGGATACATGACCCTGGAACATTTCGATTTAACATTTGTCATTTGTTTTTCTGGAACGTTCACCCAGGTGAGCACATGGTCCATGGACCATTTCATTTATTAAGTGCTCTGTTATCTTTTAGCTGTTCAGGAAGTAAACATGATGCTTGGATCGGTTTGAGGGACGAAAATAATCAAATCTCTGGTCTGAAATGGACGGATAATTCCAAGGTAGACTTCACCAACGGTAACCTATATCTTTACAACGGTATCAACGACAAGTGCGTGAGACTCAGCAATGTGGAGACCAAATGGAAGTGGCATGACATTGGTTGTGGAAAACCATACAACTTCATATGCAAAAAAGGTAAGATCATACCGTTAACCTGTAAAGCTTATTCAAATTCAAATGTAAAAAATATTACGGATGTACATGTATTAGATTACCGCCCCCCAAAATGTCAAAATAAATATACGTACATGTATACTACTTAGCAGTTTATCCTGTCCCAGTGTAACAGTAAAGAATGTGCCCCTGTAAAATGTCCGCTTCTATTCTTCCATGACGAGTTAAGGGCATGACCATAATCGCAAGAGACTAGAATGTAACAATAAGATCTTCTGTTCACAGAACAGTTTTTCTTGGGGACATTCTTTCCTTCCACACCAGGGTACTGTTAATGTGTTGTTGTTGTTGTTGTTGTTGTTGTCGTCGTCGTTGGTCTTGTTTCAAACCAGCCGTGACACTTGAAAACATCTGTCACCATTCGATGATTGTTTGACACGGCACACGCCATAAACAATCATCTATCTAATGGCGAGGGTCCGTGGGTTCGAGTCCGGTAGATAGATAGATAGATAGTCCGTTTATTTGACCATAGCCATAAATAAAGTGTGCAATGTATATACAAATACATGTACGTGAATATAACATAAGATACACACATAAATGAACTGAATATACAAAGAAAAGATGTAATAAATGAATATACATAAATAGGCTGGTCCGGAGACCTGAGCAAGGCCGTAAGACCGCTAACGCTCAGGCCACCGAGAACATAAGGAATTGAGAGAACAGAAATTCAGATGGTGCATATCTAAGAAATGACAAGAGGTAGAAAACGTCAATAACACTGAGAAGGTATAAACATGAGGAGCAAAAAGGGTACAGACATAACAATTACTTATACCACAGACGGTAGGAAGCTATGTCTTTCACCTTAAAAACCTGTTATTATTTCATGCTATCCTAATGGTTTGATATATTTGTAGCATCTTATTCCTGCAAGACTGGCTGGAATCAACCGCCCAATTCCAGTTACACATACTATTATAGCCGCAACGACCCCAAGTCATATGAAAACGCAAAAAAGACGTGTACAGGCCTTTCAAGCCAGTTGGCCAGCATTCACAGTAAAGAGGATAATAATTGGCTGATCAGTTGGATTGTGGAGTAAGTAACTTTCATTACAGCTCATATAGTAGGGAGGCTAGGCCGACCCCGAAAATGCGGGTATAGGTCTTGGAATTATGCTTCTACCTCTCTTAGAATTCAAGATATGTGGGAAAAGGTTCCAAAATGGCGGCCATATTGGAATCCAAGATGGCGGATGCGCTCTGATTGGCTGATTGTCCGCCATGACACTTTACTTGCGTCTAACGGTGTAACGTTTTTCAGTGTGACCCGTGTGACATGACAATCCATTCACGGAATAGGCCGCGTCTTGACAATGAGCGACACACAGAGAAACCAGTGTAACGTCGATCAGTGTTCCCCGTATTTCTGTGTTTTTCTTATTGTTTCCCTCCTGACGGATTAAGTGGCAACAAACGCAACAATAACCATTCTAGGCCACGTCTGTTGTTGGGGAACACTGAGCTACAGAAACACTCACAGATGTTACATCGGCAGCGAGTCCGTTTCCCAGTGTGTTCCAACATGGAGGTACAAAATGGGATTTCATACCTCCATGGTTCCACTAAACAATGGGAGTCACACCGAAAAATGGCCACACACTGAAACATTAAGGGCCGTATTCAAAAAGGGTGTTTAAGACTTAGACGCGTGTAACTTCGTCAAATGCATGGTAGAAGTGTGTGCATTTAGTGACGTTACACGCGTCTAAAATCTTAATCGCGCGATGATCACCCTTTTCGAATACGGCCCTACATACTTTGATCCTGGCAGCTCGCCATTTTATGAACCCCCCGCCTCCATTACTACGCTGCAATCCATTGCAACTTAAGAAAAATTTTCACAGGAGGTACCAAAGTCATAACTAAAATGCATTGTGAGTGTTGTTTCGTGAATTCACAATACTATGTGTTATCAACCGTCAAACCGAAATCAACACATTTCACAGTCAATCGCACTGATCGCATTAACGTGGCATCTTGTCAATAACTAATTACGCATGACATGGTGATGCTGGACACCGATTGACCATATTTGTCCCGTATTGTGTGTCATACCCGATCATTTAATGAGTTAATGAAGGGCATTAGACTAGTTCATTGGAACTGTTCACCCGGAATGCCGCTGTACCTGCCCAACGAATCAATCTCAAAATCCATCTGTTTCCCTTATAGTAGCTAGGCAGCGGATTTTGACAATCACATACATGTACATGTAAAAACGCATTTTCCACATTGTAGCCACAAGACAAACAAAAATCAAGCCAGCCCTGTATAATTGGCACAAAGTACAGCATGCATTCACTAACACTTCGCAGCAAAATGTTTCGAAAGTTAATAAAAGTGACTCTCTGTAAAAATGGAACCCGAATGATTGACAGGCAGTATTTATTGTGCAATTCGTTACATCAATAAACAGCCTGAACAAACTTTTGAGTATTTAAAGGTGCTCTAGTTCGAATTGTAAACATTACCGTTTGTTTATTTACATGGATGATTATAATAATTATTTTTCCTCGGACGGGTGGCAGCACCGTGTATACCAAAACATTAATGTTATCTATTTTTATAGGCCTATCTATCTTGATAAATATTCTTGTAACTGAAATATATTTATGATTTTACGCTCAAAAACAAACACAAAGTTGTGAAAGGCGAGGTTTAATTCGATTTTATCTGATTTGTTAGTACCAGAAGTTGACAATAGGTGGCACACTGTAATGTTTACAATTCAAACTAGAGCACCTTTAAGTATAACTCTAAACTTCACACTATCTCGCACACCGCCGATCAATTTTTGTATATAGTCATTGCAGAAACAAGAAGGCTCGGGTAGGCAAGAGTAGTTAGCTAATCTGCCCCCTTCAGAATTTTGTTGGATAAGTTACTTTTCCTTTTATCGTGAATACTTTATAGAGAGTCAGTAACAGTGTTGGAGTTGCAGACGATGACTGTAGTTGTTGTTGAGACTTTCAAATAGTAGCGAGTTTGAAGAGGTTATCTCGCATTTTAAGCTATAATTTAACACTTCCCTACATGTACATGTACAGTGTATATCCAAAAACTTAGAGCACAAAAGGCGACACACAAAATGATACATTAATAACAGAGGTCGTCCTCCAGAAAATTTCGGAAATTTTCGACCCCAACCGGGGTCTTCCTCAGGCTGCCACTTATCGGATTTTCCAAATAGTATTCCGTATACCGAATGCCGAATAGCGTATAGCTCTATGTAATAGGCCTTATGAATTATGGTAAAAAAACGGAAAATGGACTTTTAAAAACACCCAATCGCCCTCCATTTTTCTTCAAGCTGTGAAGGGGTCAATACCGCGATGAAGACCTTCATCGGGCTGAAGAAAGATTCCACGTGGGAGGATGGCTCGTCCTTTAATTATGCATACGATAAAATGGAACTTCCTGTGGACAACAAATGCCTGACTTTTTCCTGGACCCTCAACGCAAACTGGTGGGCGTGGGCCGGCGAAAATTGTGACACGCCTCTCAACTTCTTCTGCGGAAAAGGTAATGTATGATGTGTATGGTAGGTAATGCAGGCACGACCGCGTATCCAGAGACCGTTTCTTTAGGCTTCCTTTACATAGAAGTATACGGTGTACGAAAACGCCGGTTAACAATGGCTTCACGGTGGTGAAGTGATTTTTCTTTCCTATTCGCCGAAAGAATTAAAATCATTTGTACATTCTCTTACATTTCTTATAGCGATACCCACAACAACGACAAGCACTACGATTTCCACAACAACGACAAGCACTACAATTTCCACAACAACGACAAGCACTACAATTCCCACAACAACAAAAAGCACTACAATTCCCACAACAACGATCAGCAGCGCCATTCCCACAACGACAAGCACTACAATTCCCACAACAACAAAAAGCAGCACGATTCCCACAACAAGGACAAGCACTACAATTACTACAACATGTAATTCCTATTAGACACTCACTTCTTATAAGAAACGTGAAGTTGTTAGCCTACTACGAAAACTATCCAAACATGAATACAATCGGTATATGGTCCTCTCAATATAGGCCTACTCTTTCACGTGGAGTGTGGATGTGCTACTTCACAACAAGTGTTAAGACTGGCCAGATTATTTATTCAAATTACCAGTGGCAAGAGCCTGCCACTTTTGGTCACTGACAGAGAGGGGTGACAGTGACTACGCGTACAGCATTCCACTCCTACTCAGTGAAATCTTGTATACTAATGCCAGCTCATGGTTCAAGGGACACTGCAGTTAAAATCTATTCTAAAATACCTTGGTATCTCGTGCGTATGTTTCAAATGGATAATGCATTAGCCTCATTCTGAATGCAGCGGGTCTGGGTGACACAACCAAGACCCGCTCAGTGTAATGGCGTGCGTCCAACATTTCTCGCTTCGAGCATTCAGCGAGGTAGTGCAGCGAATGTCGGCCAGGTGGATACTCAGTGACCTATCCCAACGAGGTTTTGTACCGTTAGGTACATTTCCTGCGGATAATCCGTTGAAGAAAGCGCCCTGCGACCTCATTTCGACTCCTGCAACTTGCTGCTAGCGCTGCACACAGATGTACACGATGTAGGCACGATGTACAGGTTTGTACACACAGTGCGTGATTCACTGATGTCGCGTCATCGAGGGAGCTTGGATATCTTAGGCCTATTTATTGCAATCAAACTGCACTGAACCTATGTATACTATGTTTAGTTTGAGGTATTTTAGAATAGAAATTAAACCCTCGGCTTCGGGTCTTGGTTGCGACACCAAACCCGCTCGGGTGGAGCAAAAATTCCGTCCAAACCCTCGGTCGGCGGTTTGGACTACATTTTAGCTCCACCCTCGCGGGTTTGGTGTCGCAACCAAGACCCTCCGCCTCGGGTTTAATTCCTTAATTCAAAACCCTGTTCCAGATTCTGTACACAGAAGTTGGCCAATGGCAAGAATGGCTAACCACTGACATCTTTCTCTGTCTCAAATCCACAGCTGCGCTCCAAGCACCAAGTATGCCAACGATCACAGCGCCAGCAATGGTTTTTGCTGGGTTTAACCTCACACTAACTTGCGCTGCCGGTGCGAAAACAGACACCATCGACAAATTTCAGTGGGCAAAGGATCAGACGTTGCTAGTGTCTTCCGGTCCGAAGGGAGCTACTTATGAAAAAACATCAGCGGTTGTAACAGACGGTGGTCAGTACACGTGTACTGCTAGCAATAGTGCTGGAACATCCCCTTCGGCTACCGCGACAGTTGTAGTGGAAGGTAAGAGGAAACGCGAAATGAGAAACATGAGCAGCTTGAACGACCTCTGACCAGAACCAATAATAATGGGGAGGTTTCGAAATCAAACGATA
>NMRB01001532.1:96608-117575 GCA_002633025.1 Notospermus geniculatus | reverse complement strand
CCATTCTGCATAATGCATCGTGTAGAAATCGCTAACCTCTTCCTACACTCTGCAGCAAGCAACCAGATTCCGTGTTCAACGCTTTGGGATTTTCTCGTGCGACCAATCAGAAGCCTCGGTTCTCATGCGGTAATTTATTCAATACGAGTACGCCGTTCAACTTCGTAGCGGACAACACTGACCTGCTGGCACATAATTGACTTCCCACTGCCAGTCCTACAACAGAATAACAAATAGTCTCCATCGAATATTGCCTTCGCGGCTTCTTTTTGAGTACTTGTAAGTCCCATGCACGGAGACTTTGCATTCGAATAAAGTTTCATCGAGCCCGCCATCTTGTCATCACCCGAGCTGCTCTGCCGTGATTGGTTGCTTTTTCTGGAACGGGGGAAATCCGTTGAACACGGAATGTGGTTTGCTTGCGTGAAGGTCAAGGGAGGAGAAGCCGAGTCTTGACCTGAACTCAGTGAAGATGCATTCAGCCGGATCAGTCGACTTTAAAAACACCCCAACCGCATTGAGATTTGCTGTAAGTGTCAGCCTAGCCGTACATATTTCCCCACGTGACAGGATACGGTAAGTTGAGTTTTGTTTTCTTTCGTTCCTCATCGTCGAATTCAAACTCTCTCCAACCAACGGTATCAAGTTCAAACGAGCACAGGTAGGTGGCAATTCTAAAGGTGCCCACAGGTCGACATTGCGTCCTGAAGCAACTCGCGGCAACTAGCTCTCCGGCGATGGAAGCAACTCGGAGTGACTGATCAGTTGCCAATTTTGTCGACCTGAGCGCGCTTGCGTCTCCGAGCAACTGCCGGATGCATCATGAGCGTCCTGTTCGAGATATAACTGCCAGTNCTGGTATTTGTCCATGCATGCATTAATCGGCTTCACGGTCGCGAATCCTTTTGGAAGCCATTGTCAACTACAGTATCCGTAGTCTCCGTAATAGCAGCTTGAGGTTTCATCTGTGGGAGCCCTGATAGTCTATTGGTTATCACGAACGCTCAACAGCGGCAGATCCCGGGTTCGAATCCTGGCCATATTAATCACCCCTGGCTCTTCAGTAAGCCGTGGTGCCTTGTACCTTGTGCCTTTGCAAGGGCAAATAAAAGACCCCATCCAAGTGAGGAACACGAGTATCGTGAGATGGCTCGTCAAAATTTCCCAGGGCCAAAAATGCTATGATTTGCCCCTGACGGAGACATCAAATACAAAGACAAAATTGTGTATGATATCGCGTCGAACAGGACCTCTGTGAAGACACGTGGGATGCCTCCAAGATGACACCTCCGAAGACTTCAATCCAGATGTCATTTACTGATACGCCCTTGAACAGCAAAAAGGGGAAGGCATGAAGACGGCCACATGGGATTATTGACTATCACTGGATAGGACAGCAAGCCATGATGCATTGTACACTGTGCCTTTGCAAGGGCAAGTTAGTGAGGACACAGACGATTGAGACGGCCATTTCCGTAACTCACCGGCCTTGATGCAAAAATCCACAATACAATACATGTAGTTATGGTCAGTGTGACACAACAATGCATTTTTAGACGAAACCGATATCATGATTTGCATATTATGTAATATTCAAATAAAATAATTCATGATAATTTATGTACGTTGATTTATTGATTTCTCTTAAGGGGGTTACACGATTCAACTTGTGGAATTAATCACCTCTGGCTCTTCAGTAAGCAGTGGTGCCTTGTGGGCCTTCCTTGTGCCTTTGCAAGGGCAAATAAAAGACCCCATCCAAGTGAGGAACATAGCTTGAGATGGCCTCTTCAAAATTTCCCAGGGCCAAAAATGCTATGGTTTGCACCTAACGGAGACATCAAATACAAATACAAAATTGTGTATAATATCGCGTCAAACAAGTATGTTGCAGATAATCCGGTAATAATTTTGAACGAGGCAAGTCATTCCCGACTTTATATTTTTCGGCTGTACAGCCGATGGTTGAAAAGGTGTTGAAGGTGAAGGTGAAGGTGTTGAACGTTGTTTTTTTGGCGGGGGATGTTAAGGTACATGTATTTCCCTTTTGAGCGATTATGGTGTAAACTTCCGCGCAATTAGCGCAAACATAACAAAGTCATGTCACTGCAGAACTCAAGAGGAGTCACTTAAAAATTTCGTGTTTGTCTTCTAATGTTTGGCATTCAACAAACTGGAACGTGAAATCGATACGTACTTCAGCGGTAGCCGTGTAACTGGTAAGTGGTCATCTCAATCATAGAGCGAAGAAAAACACAAATTACCGGAGTTCTCAGGGTGGTGTTCGTTGTCATAACAACAGGACAAATACTTCAAAATCTTCTGAATGGGCATCCTAGCTACGATAGAGGGCAGCACACCGAAACTCGTTCCTATACAATGGACGGCTTTTGTGTGGGAAATTGATCAGGACCGAGTTGCCAGTTTTATTTCAATAGATTTAACCACTGGTGACACCTATTGAGCCAGTGAGCTAGGGTCCTCATTCATTCAAAAGACATACTTTACATTCATTTCTCTAAGACCAGTGCATTATATCCTTATGCACCTCCCTCCGCTTTAATATGAATGAGGTCATAGGGCCTACTTTTAGTCCATTCAGGTTGATTGGTTCACACTCTCCATTGACCTGCTCTTGGAACTGTGTGGTCAAAATACTGGTCAAAATAGAAAAGCCACAAGCCACGCCCCGTATAGGCCTACTACAAGTTATAAAGTCACCCCACCATGCGTGATCAATAAATCTAACAAAAGATGAATCAGTTCAGTCTAACTCAGTGTAACAGACATGGTGACCTTCTTTGCATCGGTGCACACAAGGACACAATACCCTGCCAATTGGCCAACCGTATTCAACTGAAGGTAATGAGGGGTTGGACTTGAGGCGAGGCCTGCATATCTGGCACTGGTCTTAGAGAAATGAATGTAAAGTATACACAAGTGCATCGATTTTACCTATCTGTGGTTGGTTGCCATCTTTTCAACCATCGGCTGT
Source organism: Notospermus geniculatus (assembly GCA_002633025.1). NCBI lineage: Eukaryota > Metazoa > Nemertea > Pilidiophora > Heteronemertea > Lineidae > Notospermus > Notospermus geniculatus. Next base: position 114,580 of record NMRB01001532.1, on the reverse strand, counting down.
ACAGCCGAAAAATATAAAGTCGGGAATAACTTGCCTCGTTCAAAATTATTACCGGATTATCTGCAACATACTTAGCAATTAAGTGCCGGGAAAACGAAGTACTCTCCATGCAGTGCACCAAACAATCAATGCGTGGAGTGTGAAATGCAATCAGAGTCGTTAATTTGAACTTCCCCGCGCAGTTAATAAGTTTGTTGTCTGCTGTATCAGCGCACACCGATTTCTCAGCGTGAATTGGAAAGGTGTCTCGAAGATTTTCAAAATGAGAATATTGGGACATTTTTTGCTCTTTCTTCTCGTTGTGAACACAGGTAGGGCCTAGTACGTGTACATACATGTACATGTAAATTCTATTCTAACAGTTTTACATTATTACATTATCAATACCGTATTTTTAGCCACCCAGGCCCCTTCGTTTCTTCCTGATTAGCGTTTTCATCGGCACATTCATGGGACCTTGGGCGATAATTAGCCAAGCAGTTGGGCGGNAGTTGAGCGGGGGGGGGGTGTTCCTGGAACCTTTCATTTTCTGTGGCGTCATTTTTTTTCGTATAAGATAAATTTAGTGGTATTGTTTGACAACTAGATGTGCTTGGAATGTTTATCGCTCTTCCCAAAAATTTCCGGAAGGTTGTAAGTCCGTTCGTCGGTCCTTCCGTCTTGGGCGTAGGCCCCCCAGCAGTAAGAGAATTCCGCTCCAGGCAAGCAGGGAAAAATCAACCTTTGTTGTCTTGTAAATTTTGGTTGAGAATGGCACTGAAATAAATCGCGTCTCGGGCATCTGGATTGCAAAATTTCTAGGGGAGCCCTCCCCCCCCCCCGCGCGCTTCAGCGCACTGTGCAATAACAGCCCAGTACCGGTAGGCTCAAGTCAAATACCTGCTCCCAAAGACTTTCAGAAACTTTCTGCAGCAGCTAATGTAGGCCTACAGCAAATTTCAAGCCTAGTCTCCAGGAGGTGTTCCACCTTCCCAAAAATGTGCACCTCCCCAGGCTCTGACCCACCTACGCCCTTGCCGTCCGTCTGTCCGTCCGTTTCTTTTTTGGTTGGATTTCCATTGATCTTCCTTTCAGATGCAGCGTGCCCTTCAGAATGGCAACCAAAGGGAGGGCAATATTATCTTTACTTCGGAAAGAAATCAGCAACTTTCGAGAATGCACGAAGGTCCTGCCGTAACCTCGGGGGAGACCTGGCCAGTATTCACAGTAAAGAAGTGAATGATTGGCTAATTAAAATAATGAAGAGGTACGGCTGTTAGCATAAAGGAATCAACCATAAAGGTTCAACTGACAAATTTAGCATTTTATAAATGTGGACAATATCCCTTTAAAACCCAACAGATTTGCATTCTGACGTTTCCATGTGATAGGCAAGACCCTTCTGCACATTCACTGCAAATTTTGTTGAATTCCGACTAGTTGATCTTATGATACAAAAGGTCTGAATTAATGAGAACCCCACGAACGATGTGTGTTCAGGGTCATCGGTGTACATTTGAATAGGCTGACGTACATTTGTACATGGAACACTAATTGTGCTGAAAATAGCTCAGTTATCGTCAGAAATGGAATTCAAAGCATCATGTTGGCAGGTTCATGTACCTCTTCACCACAAAAAAAGTTGAAGCTCGTGCCTATTACGTAAAGCCAAAATTCAGGCAGTGAGAGACATCTGGTGGCAACACAGGAAGTGTATCCCTCAGTAAGCTCATCGTTCGCAGTTAAACCTTTATGGTTGATTCCTTTATGCTGTTAGGTCATCAACTCATCGCTGAAGAATAGGCCTACTATCTTTCTTGTCACTGTAACAACCTTTGTGGTATAAAGCCTAGCGTACATCGCACTTGCGACTGGATACAACTAGTCACCACTGAGCTACCTGGCGACCGGGGGATCTAGCTGGAACTGCAGGCGACTGATCAGTCGCCAGAAGCGGTCAATGTACGCACCCTTGCGACTCGATGGAACTGAGAATTTGCTATTCGCTGCGAGTTGCACATGTTGAACTTTCTAGCGACTACACGTACAGTTGGACCACACTATTGCGAATTACGTTCCCATATTTTTAGCTGCTCATCGAGAGATGCTTGGATGGGTCTAAGGGACCCAAATAATAAACCATCTGATCTGCGATGGACGGATAATTCGACTGTAAGTTTCACTAATAGTCGGTGTCGTTATAACGGTGAAACCGACAAGTGTGTGAGACTGACCTCTGCAGGGTACTGGGATGACAAGACTTGTACACAGCCGTACAACTTCATATGCAAGAAAGGTAATGTCATACTCTTGATGACGTACCGGCAAAACTAATCCGCGACGCGGCGCTGACTATCAACCAGGGGCCTGCTTTGTAAAGTGACTTTAAGTTAATGGTACCATTAACTCAATGCATTTTCCATTTGGTTAAAGGTACCATTATTTTAAAGTCACTTTATGAAACAGACCCCAGGTCATAACTCCGTCGCTGAAAGTGAGGCCAACGTTGTTTTCTAATTAATTCTGAATAGCACACCCACTTCTACATGTACATGTAGGCAAAAAAGTATCTAAATCGATCTATATTCAATTTCTAATTTTACGTTTCTATCATCATGTACATAACTGCTGAAATATATCTCACTTTTGAGCAGAATCGATAAAATTTTCACCATTTGAGCGTAAACAACAGGTCAATGATCGACGTCATGGATTGTGAATGACGCAATATTTTGAAACGTCTGAATGACGCACGGCGTCTGAGGGCTTTTGCTTTGCCGGTACTCCCATTACAGCGATTGTTTCAGTTGAATAATAATGATAATAATGAGTAATGTTATAGCCACACTGTATTCAATTCAATTCGCCGACGTTAGTGTTGTGTGAAATTAGTGAGTTTAAGAAACCATACGTTAACGCTAACGCTAATTACGTCAAAATGACGTCACTCCCCGAAGAAATACAACAGATTCATTCGATATGACGTCAAAATGATGTCAATAACGTTAGCGTTAGCGTTAACGTATGGTTTCTTAAACTCAATAGGGAGGTTTCGAAATCAAACGATAAACGTAAACGTTAACGACAACTTTATTTTTGTACCGAAAATGCAATACAAAATCTGGTTAATGTGTAGTATGAAAAGTAACGTTGTCGTAAAGTTTTGGTTTATCGTTTGATTTCGAAACCTCCCCAGTATTATTGTTTGAACCCACGATATACACATGTATGTAATGGTTCAATGTATTTGTAGCGTCTCATTCCTGCAAGACAGGCTGGAATCAACCGCCCAATTCCAAGTACACATACTATTATAGCCGCAAAGACCCCAAGTCATATGATAAGGCAAAAGCGAAGTGTAGAGAACATTCAAGCCACTTGGCCAGCGTTCATAGCAAATACGATAAGAATTGGCTGATCCGTTGGATTGTAGAGTAAGTAACTTTGAAGGGACAATCTCACCTTAGAGCAGTACCTTTAAAACGTCCCTCTAAAAAAACCTGGATGTTGTAGGTAACAGTTTTGATTAAAGATAATATATCACGACTTCACTGTTTACGTTCAATGTTTGTAAACATGAATGTTTACGTTATGTTATTTTGGACTTTTGGGACATGCCAACCCACCAAAATGACTACTTTTGGAATCAACAGAATTTCTAGAGGGCCATGCCACCAACAATTTGCTCATAAGACAAAGAAAGCCTGGACATAAACAAATAAAATGTAAATAAACAATGAATTTCGTGGCCCGCGAAAATATCCGTGATATATTATCTTTAAGAAGATCCCATGAATTAGGGCCTATTCCTTTACATAATGGAAAATGAGTCAAACAGACTCCCGAGGTGGTCAATTTTTTTTTCCAGAGCTTTATACCTACAGCTTTAATAATCTTGCTAAAGGAGGATTTAAAAAGTAAAAAAAAAATATTTATGTCTTTTGAAATTCCAACAGTTCGCGAATATAAAGTGTTACCATCTTGAAGTGTTACATCTTTATCGGACTATGAGCCGTATTCTACAGGGTGTTTCAAAAAAAAGTTGTCATCTCTAAAATATCTCCTACAACCCAAACCCGTGAATATTTTTGGCTCAGATTTTGTAAGCTGTTAGGTGTAGACATACTCATAATGTTTATGTAATGTTTGTATGATGGTGTCTTGTTATGACGGAACAGTGACCCCAAAAGTAAACGGGTCCGAAATGTAGTTTTCTTCCAAACAATAAAAGAAGCATGATGATGTATATGCGCTGAGGACATTTCATCGATTGGGCTGAAGGGAACTCTTGGAGGGACAATGATGGCCATGAGGAAGGTAGATTTCAGTAATCCTGGCATGCCTGGCAAATTCTGTGCGCAGCAAATGAAATAAATGTTTCATTGCTTTCTGATCTTTGGGTTTTTTGCATTTTGCGCCTGCTCAGTCCGAGGCCTCTTATTCATCTACGCATAAATCTTTCAGAGCCTAATTTTCTCCCGCTCCTCCATAAATCCTGACCTATCTACAGACCAAATCTGAGCCAAAAATATTGACGGGTTTGGGTTCCAGGAGATGTTTTAGAGATGACAACTTTTTTTTGAAACACCCTGTAGAAGCTTCCTTCTAAGGTTTACCTTTAGCTATTGTTTACAGGGCAGAATACAAAAGCTTAAAGTGGACCTTAACGTTAAGGAGGCTTCTAGAATACGGGCCTTGTAAGGCAAGATGGTATCTTTAAACGTCAAATCAGCAGAATTTCCTGCATCATTTCTTTAACTTGATCAATTCATATCTAATTTATTGGCAACGAAGCATTAAAAATATTTCACTGGAACTTTTTACCCGGAATGACCCGTGGTAGAGGCATTGGCAAAAGTTTATCTACACCTGATATCTCAAGTATATTTCAAATACTACCGCACCAATTTTAACAAGAATTGTTGCATATGAAAGGAAAACTTGTTGGTCATATTTCTGCATCAAAACTTTAGATATTTTGAAATATCAAAATTATGTAATAGCTCATCAGATACACTGAAAATCATTTTTTTTATTTTGTAATTTTATTCTGATACTTCCGGTATACTATTTTTGTAGTACATGTAGTTCTGATAGAAGGGAACTTCCTGAGTACTTTGGTGTTATTGTATTTTGATACGTGTATTTAGAATGTCCAAAATTTTGAAAACATGATATAGAAACGGGTTTCTAAGGCGAAAGACATCGCTTCCTAAATTTTGACGCAGAAATGCGACGAACAAGTTTTCCTTTATATGCAATAAACCTTGTTAAAATTGGTGTGGTAGTAGTATTTGTAATATTCAAGATATCAAGTGTACACAAACTTTTGTCAATGCTGTGCCTACCTATTAACTAATCAATGTCACACCCCGTACTGTTTTCCCGTCGCTTGGCTGCGGTTTATACGTCACACAAAAAAACGCGTTTTCCATATCTGTCGCCACACTCAGACAAACAATTGAAGCCCGTATAATTATTGGCAAAAGTGCATATTGTAGCATTCATCATGTTCACTGGCATTCACAACAAAGTTTTTGAATGTTAGTCACCCATTGATCAATTTTTTTTAAGTCTCTGTGAAAACATTTTCAGCCTGAATGATCGGCAGGCAACACTTTTGGTGACTTCATTACATTTACAAACATTTTGAGTGAGTTACTCCAAAATTTACGGAAACTCACACGCCACGATTCAATTTTGTAAAGTCTCTGTGAATAAAGAAAACGAGGATTGGCAAAGTGGACAGCTAATTATTGGCCTCTCTTCAAAATTTTGCCGAATTACTAGTACGGGTACTTCCTTTCCTTTCATCATGAATACTTAATAAAGCGGCAGTGGCAGTGTCGGAGTTGACGGCATGTTATTGAGACATGCTAACAGTGAGGTTGGCGCAAATCTGACGAAACACGAAGTACGAAATACGAAATTGGACTTCATTTCCATGACGTACTGTATTTCAGGAGATGGTTGGTACCACAAATACCACAAATATCGCCTGCTGCAAGAGCGTCTTTTAGCGTATGACGTTAGACGATAGAGTTACAGGTATATATTAAACTTTGAAATTTATCTTTCGTTATCTTTCGTTTCGTAGATACGAAATGGAAAATTAAAAATTCAAGATACACCATAACTCTCTCGGTCTCGCACGCAGTGGCGGCAGGGACATGTGTGGTACCAACCATCACCAGAAACACATTAGGTCCTGGAAATGAAGTTGAATTTCTTTTCGTATTTCGTACTTCGTGTTTCGTCAGATTTGCGAACCACCGCAAACCGCAGACCGCAGCGGAAACCGGTCTAGGGTAGACCGGTTTCCGCAGCGGTTTTGCGACACAGGTGTAACATCTGTGAGTGTTTCTGTAGCTCAGTGTTCCCCAACAATCGACGCGGCCTAGAATGGTTATTGTTGGGTTAGTTGCCGCTTAATCCGTCAGGAGGGAAACAATGAGAAAAAACACAGAAATACGGGGAACACTGACCGACGTTACACCGGGGCGGTTTTCACAGGCATTGGGACAATAAACGCGCCATGTATTGTTAAACCATCGAAGGATTATCTAAAACCGTGTGAAATCGCAAAACGCAATGCGGGAAACCGGCCTAGTGGAAACAGACCTTTAGCTTTGTGTATGGAAAAAATCGTTCGAGATTTTACGACATCGTTCCGCTAATAGCATTGTATTGTAATCATACATTTTCCAACAATGGGAAAAAGGCAAAACTACGGTATTGGAGAATAATGCAATCACCCCCTGTGGCGCCGGCTATCGACAAAAAGTGGCACTAAATATCGTGGACCTTACATTAATGTTAGTTAGTGGATGATTTCCTTTAACATCATTGTCCCCCATTGTATTTCAAGCTGTGACGGGGTCAACACTGCCAGGAAGACATTTCTCGGATTGAAGTACAACGATCAGAAAGATCCCAAGTGGGAGGATGGCTCTTCCATTACTTATTATAAGGACGAAAGAAAGGAAACTGGTCAAGGTGGTGACAAAAATTGCCTTGTTTTTTCCTGGAGTTCCAAACCCTGGTTGGTGTGGACCATCGATGATTGCGATGCGTCAAACAGATTTTTCTGTAGTAAAGGTAATGCGTGATGTGTATTGTAGGGATCATGCCCATTTCGCCTTCTCTTGAATCTGCCTTCTCCCATTTTACCTTCGAAACTTATTCATTGGACATTTCGTTTTATCCCAATTCCCTTTTTCCTATGTGCCTTTTCCAACTCTGCCGTATCCCGTCTTGCCTGTCTCTATTCGCGTTTTCCGATTCCGCCTTGTCCAATTCGCCTGTGGTCTTAATTTTAACAATTGGAAGAAGGTGAATCTGGAATAAGGCCAGTTGAGACAAAGACAAAACAGCAAAAAGACCAAATATGACAAGATGAACTGAGAAAGGGCCAGTACAGAAGGCGAAATGGGAAAAGGCAAATTGAGAAAGGGCAGAATGGGCAGACACCATTATAGGTACTGTTCTTAACGTTATCCGAAAACCAGAAGAAGGAATCGGCGATAGGTTGGAGCGACCTGACCGAACTTTTTTTTCGTATCTAGAATAGGCATAGCTTACATGTATGTTCGCTCCATTTTCTTTTCTAACGATTGTCACAACACGGGAGCCACGGTGGTGTAGTGGTTCGGGCCTCCGACTAGCGGTCAGAGGATCCAGGGTTCGAATCCCGCTGCTGGCGTGAGACTTTGGGCAGGTCTCTTTGCCTTACTGGCCTCTCTCCACCCAGATGTATAAATGGGTACCGGTCGGAAATGCTCAGATTGTAGCGCTGAATGAGCAGCTCATCTGAGTTCTACGGAAAGATTTCAGGATAGACTGGGGTTAAAATGTGAATTCGGATGACACCTCTACCGTTGTTGATATCAGACTATAAACCCAAACTTTTAACTACAACGACCACCACAGGTAGTTCTTATCAAGTACCCACTTCAATAACTACATGTATATTCTACTTCAATAGTGTTCCAACTACGACAGGAATAAGGACTGGTTTATAGGGTTGATGTAATTGTTGTAGACAGAGGCATAGTGATTTTTGTATCACTTGCACCTCTGAGGTTAATTTCTTCATTCTTTTTACAGGGATTCCCACTACAACGACAACCACCACAATTCCCACAACAACGACAAGCACTACAACAACAACAACAACAACAAGCACTACAATTCCCACAACAACAACAACAGCAGCAACAACAACAACAACAAGCACAATTCCCACAAAAACAAGCACGGCAATTCATTCCACAACGGCAATCACTACAGTTCCCACAACGACAAGCGGTACGATTCCCAAAACAACAACAAGTGCCACGATTCCCACAACAACGACAAGCACTCCTAATACTAAAACATGTAATTCCGAGACAACAACATCGGCTGCCGTAACAGCAACTACCGCAGGTATGTGCGAGGTGGTATATGATTCGAGTTTAGTAATCAGAAGGTGAGCCTCAACGAACTAAGATGACACCAGGAGAGAATGGAAGAAATAGATTAGATTGCATAATACACAGACTTATGCCCGTTGTACACGGTAGGATTTTTTTGTACTAAAAATTATAAATGAGGCTCATGAAGGGTGATTTCGGTCATAGACTACCGATTGCCTTGCTGAAAGGCATTGCGAACACCCATTTAAGCCCCATTTATAATTTTTAGTAATAAAAAATTGGACCGTGTACAACGGGTATTAAGCCGTGGTTACACTACATTGAAATACCAGGTGTGAAGGGAAAGAATGTCCTAGGAAAAACTGTCCGGGGAACAAAAGATCCTATTGTTACATTCTAATCTTTGACAATTGGTTTCTATACCCATGCCTCTTAATCCGTCATTCAACAATAGAAGTGGACACTTTTTACAGGGGGACACTATTTACTGCTACACCTGTGTAACGTCGATCAGTGTTCTCCGTATTTCAGTGTTTTTCCTATTGTTTCCCTCCTGACGGATTAAGCGGCAACTAACCCAACAATAACCATTCTAGGCCGCGTCTATTGTTGGGGAACACTGAGCTACAGAAACACTCACAAATGTTACACCGGGTTTTTTTGACACCCGGGTCTAGCCCGGCTGTGAAAAATCCCTCCTGAGGCCCGGTGCCTGTGAACACTACTCAAATTTTGTGACGGGGACCTAAATTAAACCCTCCAAAAACCGTTCGAGCTCGGAGGGGATTATTACACCGCGTTTTTAACAGGTGTGGACAGAAAAAACCCGGGTTCGACACGGGTTTTTTATGTAGTGTAACAAGGGCTAGTATTGAAACTGACAAACATTCTCAACCTGCCAAGCTAAGAGCGACATGTGCCTGGTTTTGCAGTGGAAGGTCACAAACGGTATTTTACGTACATGTCGTTAGATTTGTATGCGACCGTATGCATTTATGAAGCATCAGGCTATTTTCGTTTTACAATGTACATGTCCGTACAAGAGGTCAGTCCTAGAATACCACCAACAGTGTAGAGGAGCTTATTTCCTTTTCTTCCTTTCTCAATGAGGACCATAACCCACTGCCTCAATAGGTGTCGCTAGTAGTTAAAACTATTGATTAGAAATGAAACTGACATCCAAGTCCTGACCAATGTACCACACAAAGTCCATTATAGAACATAACATAACATAACATAACATAACATAACATATTTATTCTCTCAAATGACCCCCTAAGGGTATACAGAGGATACATAGACTTACAGGTACAGGGTTGTGTCGTCAATTATTATCTTACATAGCCGAAAGAGATCCAAGATTTTTGTACGGGACTTATAATTTAACATACTATGAAATTTTTCGTGGTAAAAAACCTGTGGTAAATCACGTAAGTTTGGGAAAAATTTAACACGGTCGTGTTTGAAGTGTTCACAGGAAATCAGATAGTGAACTTCATCCAAAAAATCAAAATCTCCACAAAAGGCACAGGTGTCTCTAGGAATTTCCCTGGAGTACATTCTAGCCTTAACTGCCGGGGTATTTAAACACCCAGTACGGAATTTACATACAATTATGCACTGATGTACTGACAATTTTCTAAAATACTCTTCAACAACAAGATGTTGTTTGTACATACGATACACACTGCATCGCGGATCCTCATTTATTTTCTCCCGCCATTTCTGTTCGTCCTGGTCACAGAGTACTTGAGAAATAACAGTTTTCAACTGCGGTAAAGTAAAGACTTCTGGGGTTTGCCACAATATTCCAATTCCACAGTTATCAAGGATAGATCTGATACCTTTACACCAACCATAGGTTAAATAGCCTTTATCATAGTGCTCCTTTATGATATTGAAAAACACGAAAGACCACTTTCCATCCTTGTCATTTCTAAGACGATGCCAAAATGAAATCATTCGTAGTGCCACATCAATTTTGAGAGAGTGCCGACCTAGCTCACCCAGTACCATCACAGTGGGTGTTCTACTCGGTAAATGAAGCAAATANTGCTTCAAAACAACTATAGGTGTCGAACAACTTGTCATCGTCTCGGCTCGTTTTCAAAATATTCTTTTTTTCAATTCAGAACCAAAATGTGGCATAAAATCATACCAATGTTCTGGTATCATTGGTTATGATCTTAAACGGGTTCAGGTTACCGCGGCTGACGAATGCGGAACGAAGTGTAACTCCACCTATGGTTGTTTATCGGCGACGTACGATCCCTCTAAGCGGTGCTATTTCCATACCACAGTCAGGGCAAATGTGAAGGCACATGAGATTCGGAAAACCTCCGGTTTCACCTACCTGGAACCGCAATGTCCAAGTAAGTATGTACAAAATGACAACGACTGTGGCTCAGTCAAAATGTTTCATTTGCCACATACCGTCTGAATTCCAATGAAATGGTCCATAGACCATGTGCTCACCTGGGTGAATGTACCAGAAGAACGAATAACAAGTGTCATTTCCAAATGGTCTGGGGAAACATACCAGGTTAGAACATTCTTTGTGGTATTGTTCATGAGGAATGAGCCAAAGTACATTTTTCAAGATGGACGATTGGCGGCCATATTTGAATTCCAATCCGTTCATATTTCCGAGAGTGACAAGGTACGGTAAGTTGATTTTTTTTCTTTTATATCTCGTGATCGAATTCAAACTCTCCCAAGGATTACCATGGCAAGTTCATATGAGAACAGGTAGGTGGCAATATAGGAGCTGTCAGTCAGTTGACCAATAGGAGTCACTACGGTTCAATTCAATGCCTAACGGACCCAATCATGATTGATTGAGCACCGATCAGGAGAATTTCCTGTTGTAGGCTATTGGTCCTCTAGAACTTTGCTGCCATCTTTTGGCGATAAGCGCAGCTGACAGCTCCTATATTCTATATCGCAGCAGTCAGCGCCAGATATAATCTGCATTTCTGTGTGCATGCTATTCATTCCCTCTGGGTGAGGTCACTATAGTCTCCTGCAAATGGCTTCCGTACGTTCAAATATTTCAAGCGATGTGGGGGAAATTCACATTCAGATTCCCCTTCCCATCCCCCCCAAACACCACCACCACACACATGAAACCGTAGGCTGCGATATACAGGAAGGCCTAGGGCAAAGGGACGCCTAGGACGGATGGTATAAAGTTGTCGGGCAAGTGCAGTATGAATTGATTTTGGGAGGGATCAATTGTAATAGGCCCCTACTGATCAATTTCACAAAGGCTGGCCCAGGGGTAATTAATGGTTGATCTTGAGGACGTGGCATCAAAGAACCAAATGACTGAGTAGGCGTCCCTTTGTGGGCCTAGTTTTTGGACTTAGAAAATTTACAGGGAAGACCAATAAACTGTGAACTTAATGTATATACGGAGAGATACACGGTATAGACGACGAACACGCTGGTTAACAACGGTTTCACAAATGGTTCGCGACCGTGAAGCCTTTGTCAACCGTTGTGCACGTCACTGTGTTTGTCCATGCATACAGACTAGTAATAGTGTGTAGCCAAACGACATCGTGACCACAGGACCTCTGCAAAGGAACGTTGGATCTCCCCAAGATGGAACCGCCGAAGACTTCAATACGAATGTGATTCACTGCTAAAGAGGAGCTGAACAAGAGCGGCGAGAAAATGGCAGGGGTGAAAAGAAGTCAATGATACGCACTTGAACAACAAGTTGGCCTACAGAAACGCTTATAGTCATGGACACTCCAGGCCACATGGGATTTAATCATTCCTGGCTCTTCAATCCGTCACATGGGACAGTCAGCTTCGGTGCCTTTTCGGGCCTACCATGTGCCTTTGCAAATGCATATACAATGTATATTGTAGTCGATGAATACAATAGTCATGTGGTCAATTAAGAATGCTTTCGTAGACGATTCCGATGTCATGACTTGCATATAAATGTACTATTACTCAAATACAAAATAATTTATGATAATATAATATGTTGATTTATTTATTTCTCTTATAGATAAGCTACACCTATCGTATCTAGAGTCTATAGGCTACTCCTGTTTCTATGCACATGGTGATGTGAAGGACGTACGATGGTCACGATGTCCGCCCAGTGATGTACAATCGCATGAACACTCTAGGCCTACATGTCGTGTGCATGCACTCGATACAAGTTTGTGGCTGCCGTATTTCTCAAAACAGCCGCGTCGTAGACACACCATGTACATACATGTATGTGTGTACCTTCCCTGCACAGGCCAAGCAAGTTGAAGGGTCCCTAGCACTCACTGTCTAATAGGCTACATCCCCGTATCATGAGGGAGGGGGTCAGACGAGGTGTCTAATCAAGAGACCAAGTAGGCCTACTAAGAAAAGGAGGATACATGTAGATGCAATTTTAAATCCGTGGCTACTTTTGTGATCTGATTCTGGTGATGGCACAGACGGGCCACACACGACCTGTAGTTCATGTATGTAGCCTAAAACATGAATAGGAGCAGTCAGCCGCACTGCACCGACAAAATCTAAATGGAGATTACCGATAGCACGTCGTTACCAGGTCCCATACAATGGATGCTTTTTGTGTTGGAAATCGAACAGGACCTGGATGTCACTTCCATTTGAATAGTTTTATCCACTGGTGACACCTATTGAGGCAGTGGGCTATGATTCCCATTGGCACCTGTGGGAATTGCCAGGGACCTTATTCACAAAGGCCCGGTAACTTATAAGGGTACGCAAATCCTTTGTCGGGCTGATAGTGAACAATAGGGTGTCCGAAAAAGAACAATAGTTGGCGCACTCCCGTAAGTTACGGGAGCTTCGTGAACAAGGTCCCAAAATTCACCGATGGAAATCTGAGTCTCTTGCAAAATTCACTGATAGAAATCTGGATCTATTGCAAATTCATTGATGGAAATCTGAGTCTATTGCAAAATTCATTGATGGAAATCTGAGTCTATTGCAAAATTCATTGGTGAAAATCTTCCTAGTTACTGGACTGCGACATGACCAATTCAATATCAACACGCAGCACAAAATAAAACTCATGAGAAGGAACATTTTTGCCAACTGGAGTGATGTCTTTGTACAGGTCACATTTGCAGAGTTCGTAAACGGAGCTGCAAACGACATGATAACCCTTGCAGAGTGCATTGGCAAGACATTTTATGGCACAAGCAGGGTAGTCGTGATAAGTGCTTTCTAGCAGCGATCCGCTAAATCCGCTATTCTTTTCGAAGTTTGCGCTATTCCTCGGCCCATTCTCTGTAATGCAGAAAAAAATCGACCGTCAAGTGACATAATAAATACATGTACCACTTTCACATGACTTTTTTTAAAGGGCCATAATATTCCTTCCCTATCCTGCGCTAAACATACCCGCGATAAGGGAGACCTCTATTGACAATGTTGTTACTCTTATCAACCTCGCCCCTTGTGAAGTATATCTCACCTTAACTTCAACATGGCAAAGTGCCAGGCGTGTGCAATAAACACCATAAAGTGAACACAAAGCACAATAATTTACCAGTTTACTGGGCAACCTTGGAGTGTTTGCTGTTCAATTGACCCTAACATTAGGTAATGTAACTGTGACATGGATTATTTACCACTGACTTGTGCACATTTCCAAGCTTGGCACTTTGCCCATGTTGAAGTTATTATACTTTAGAGTCCCTCGTTCCTTGGGTATACACGTATGCATTGTTTTGTAATCGTACCTTCTCCAACACCGAGGCGAAAAGCAAAACTACGGTTTTGGAGAATGATGCAGTCACCGCTGGTGGCGTCAAAAAGTGACAATATCGTGGGTTTTAAATCGTGTTCGACTTCTCAGCAAGGGTTCCTCTCACGGAAGTATGAATTTTTGGAAGCTTTAAAGGTGCTCTAGTTCGAATTGTAAACATTACGGTTTGTTTATTTACATGGTTGATTGTAATAGTTATTTTTCCTCGGACAGGTGGCAGCACCGTGTATAAAACACATAAATGTTATCTATTTTTGTATCTATCTTGATAAATATTCTTCAACTGAAATATATTTATGATTTTACGTTCAAAAACAAACAAAAAGTTGTGAAAGGCGAGATTTAATTCGATTTATCTGATTTGTTAGTACCAGAAGTTGACAGTAGGTGGCACACCGTAATGTTTACTATTGGAACTAGAGCACCTTTAAGATTTTTACCACCTGTAGACTCTAAAGTAAATCTTCTGGTAGTCGGATATCTTTCATCTGTAGATATGTAGCACTTTTGACTTGGACATTTTCCAGTGTAGGATATTGCCTGGTGCACGTCCATCAGAATGACCTATAAAGGGAATTAATCGCGTCAGTAAAAAATGACACTTAAATTTCGCGGCCCACTATATTCACAATTTCAAAGTTACAAATTTCGTATTTTAGCGGGCTATATCCCAAGGTAAGCTAATTTCTCTCGTGTGCGGCAGGCTTAAGAAATTGGGACGTAGATTGGAGGTTTGAACTCGGCTTAACCGGTGCTTTCCTGTCCACATCAAAATACAGACCTTGTCGAAAGACCACAAATCAACCGTATCGGAACGCAGCTGCAGCCACTTTAATTTCCCTATGCCATTTTGACAGGATGTGACGTCAAGAATATACGTGTCTACCCTATAAAAGATGGAATGGGTATCATAGCTTCGATAGAGGGCAGCACATCAAAACCAAGTCCAATACAACGCACGTCTTTGTCAACCTCCTGCGCATGTCCAGCTTGACTACTTCCGGTCGTCAATAGGCCTATTCTGTTGGCTTCTGTGCAGATTGGCCTTTTGTGTGGAAATTGACCAGGATCAGGATGCCACCTTCATTTAATTTTTTCAACTGCTTGTGACACATGAGGTAGTTTAATAATTTTTAATGTTTTAACGATTTTTTTAGAAATCCTGGTATAGATGCATTTCGCTAGCAGCCATCTTGCCAAAATTTATTTCATCACCATGGGGATTCTATCTCTTCCAGAGGCCGAGTTCGACTGGAACACTTGGGCCGAGTACGAGTAGATTTTTCACGTGATCAAATTTGAAGTACGCATGTCGAGTAGGAGTTCCACCCGAACTGCAAATCGAGTTTGTCGAGTTGTTGAAAGATGGCGTCTGCTAGTCATGTCAGTACCAAATGATGACAACCACCCAATTTTTTGGACAAAAGATGATAAACATGCTAAACAGTTGTAAATGAGGTTTGTTGGCCGAAAGAACTGGGCCCAGTTTCACAAAGAATCTTAAGTCTAAGAAAAAACTTAAGTCTGAAATGAAGTCATCTGATTTGCTGAAACCCTGGTCACATGATGACTTAAAGGGAGACATGCGAAAAATATTGCCCGGCGGGCACAAGTTGTCTGAGTTGTAGCGCCGTCTGTTAATACACGGTGACACTACTCTATATTACAGGCCCCTGTAGGGCTGTTAGTGAGCTTAGAACAAGTATCTAACCGAAAACACTAGTTTGTAAAAAACACACCCCGAGCTCACGAATTTATGAGCTCGTGGTGTGTTTTAGATACGTGTTGTGTTTTTTTAGATACGTTTGGTTAGAAAGGTGCTCGAAACTCCCTGATAGCTCTACAGGCGCCGGTGATATAGCGTAGTGTCACCATGTATTAACAGACGGCGCTACAACTCAGAGAACTTGTGCCCGCCGGGCAATATTTTTCGCATGTCTCCCTTTAAGTCAAACTTTAGACTTCAGTTTCTTTGTGAAACTGGGCCCTGGTTTTTACATATTTTCCAGCAAATTCGACGATTTTTTGGGTGTTGGTCGCCATCTTGTCACGTGATGGTCGAGTTGGGTCCTCATTCCATCGAGGGTTCAACCCGAGCAACGAACTAGGTCAATGACGTCAAAAGAGTAGCTACCCGAGGAATTTATGGAGTTCAGCTGCGACTTGACACGACCGAACCTCGGATTCCAGTCGAACTCGGCCAGAGTGACAGATGATTGGTTCTCCAATCCGCAAGATGGCTGCTAACGGAACTCATCTATAGGTCCTACGGCTTTTATATAAGGACCAATGAATGTAGACTTCTAGAATTCTCATATAACAAAATATTAGGGAGGTTTCAAAATCAAACGATAAACGTAAACGTTAACGACAACGTACGAAAATGCAATATAAAATCTGGTTAATGTGTAGTACGAAAAAAAACGTTGTCGTAAGTTTACGTTTATCGTTTGATTTCGAAACCTCACTATTGACTAAACATTTGACCGTGTACGGCCGGTGTAACGTTTTTGAGCGTTCCCCATCTGTGAGTGTTCCCCTCCTATTGTCTGACGGAATAAGCCGCGACTCGACAATGGAGACACACAGAGAAACATGTCGATCTATCTGCCAGTGTTTCCAGAACAATAGGGGGAACACTGACACACGGAAACACTGAAAAACTTTACACTTGCTTCACATGTCGGTCACTTGATTAAATGGCAGCTTATTCTGCTGTTCATTAGGTAGGAGCTCATTTTCTCTCGTCATTTGTGATTTGGAACGAATCATCCGTAACCTAAATAATGAACATTGCATTCTCCATTAATTTTAACATAGACGTTCCACTTCGTGACTTTTATTTTGAATGGAAAATGCAGAGTGGAAAGAGAAAAGTGAGCAGTTCATTTCTATTGAAAGACAATGACAAACATTGGTTCGTCACCAACACAGAGCAAAATCATTTTCAAAGAGCATAATATTTCAGGCAATCAGTTGATTGGCAAAGTAATATCCATCACAAGCCGTGGTTACACTACATAAAAAATACCCGTGTTTTTCCAGACCCGTTGTAACGTTTTTCAGTGAGGCCCGTGTGCCAGTGTGACATTACAATACCGGTAGACTGACGGAATAAGCCACGACTTGACAATGAACGACACACAGAGAAACAGCGAGTCCGTTTCCCAGTGTGTTTCGAACAATGGGAATCACACAGAAAAACGGCCACACTGAAAAACGTTACACCGTGTCAAACCCGTGTGTGCGAAAAGCCCGGCGAGAGGTCACACCACCACATTGTAGTTAAGTCGCCCGGCGACAGTTGCGCTGCATGCACTGACTCTTCCGTCATTTCTGTTCAACAACTCTAAGGCCAAAAAAAATTGTCTGTTTCTTGTCCAGCAACTCAGCGAAAATTGATGCGGGCATGCGATTTTTTTTTTTTATTTTCAAATAAATTTTTTTTTTCGTTTTCTTCATGGATGGGGGAAATACCACCAGCAAACTATCTCTCTACATGTTTAAAGCACAGATGTCATGAAAAATAAAGATGATTTCAAGTTATGAAGCATTTCTGTGCATTGTGTAGAAGGCGCTACGTAAGCAAAGTCGGAAAATTTGAAATTGGTGAGAAAAAAAATTTTCGATGCGGAGGGTCTGGGAATGACGCGGGCGCGGACAAGAAACAAATACTTTATTTTTTTGGCCTAAGGAAACTCTCTGGAATGAGCTACTGAGAGCGAGGAATAACACTGGGGTTGAAACTCTTAGAAAATGCATAGACACAATGCTAGAAAGATGCGCTGCTGTGACTGCTGCCAACGGGGGGGGGGGGCATA
>NMRB01001532.1:77638-96576 GCA_002633025.1 Notospermus geniculatus | reverse complement strand
TTTCAAGATGGCTTCCTGGCGGCCATATTTGATGTCCGATCGGGTTGAAATTTGGTGCATTCGTGTAGGGTGCCGAGATATATCTTCACACCAAATCACAACACTCTATGTCAAATAGCAATGAAATGTGCCACCAAACAGTGAATTTTGAACTTTGACCTCTGTGACCTTGAAAAGTAGGTCAAATCAAAAACCCGGGATTTATGTGATGAAGTCTCATCAGAGGAACCCACCATAAAAATTTCGTGGTTCTAGCTAACCGCGTTCAGGAGATACGGCGGAAAGAAGGTTTTCACAAAGCGCCCCCTACAGGCCTGAGTGTACAAGCAGCAGCGCTAAGTTTCGGTCCAGAGATAGTTTTTACCATAGGGTACCTGTACACCAAATTTCAAGCTGGTAACCCAAGCGGTTTAGAAACGTGCCACCCCTGTTAACGACGACGGACGACGACGACGGACGACGACGACGGACGACGGACGACACACCATGTAATGGGAGAAGCTCACCTCACAGAGGTGAGCTAAAAAGGACTGGACTGATAAATTCGTAGGTGAAAGAATCTCAGTACATTTGCCTTTCTTTTGCAATGGCAGGAAAGTGAAATCCAGGCCCTGGGACCAAATAGAACATCACTTTAAGATTTGCCAAGTGTTCTAATATTTTTGCACACTACTGGGCCGATTTTTTAAACGATAGTTAAGGTAAACCTCGGTTTAACCATCGGCTTTTCTGACAAACCGTGAATTAACCAAAGTAAACATCTTGACTTTTGGAATGTTTGGCTATCAACGATTCATAAAATCGAAAAATTCACTTCGATTAACAAACAGTTTGTCAACTGAGGGTTAATGAAACCCGATGGTTATCTTAGCCATCGTTTAAAAAATCGGCCCACTGTATGCTGACTGACATAGCAAAAAATGACTCGGATAACGTTCTATCTGCTTACTTGCCGGGTAGGAAATCATCACCGGGGTTATCGAATTCATAATTCAAAATGCTGCAAGTTTCACCGGTGACATCGGCGTATACGGTCCCGTCTGAACCGCAGTCATCGCAATTGGTCGTGTATGTAGTCAGCTTCAAGTTACCCGCTCCTGAAAAGAAAACGCAACATTATGCCAAACAAGGAAGCCCGGTGTGGTGGAGTGGTTGGGGCGTTTGACTACCAAACTGTGCAATGGATCGGCGCGAGTTCTACTCCGGGCGAAGGCATACATGTACACAAATTGTGAAATCACAAACACCACCACCACCACCACCACCACCACACACATGAAACCGTAGGCTGCGATATAAGTAGATACGGAGAACTACACGGTATAGACGACGGACACGCTGGTTAACAACGGTTTCACAAAGGGTTCGCGACCGTGAAGCCTTCGCGACCGTGAAGCCTTTGTCAACCGTTGTGCACGTCACTGTGTTTGTCCATGCATACAGACTAATAGTGTATAGCCAAACGATATCGTGAACACAGGACCTCTGCAAAGGAACGTTGGATCTCCCAAAGATGGAACCGCCGAAGACTTCAATCCGAATGTGATTCACTGCTAAAGAGGAGCTGAACAGAGCGGCGAGAAAATGGCAGGGGTGAAAAGAAGTCAATGATACGCACTTGAACAACAAGTTGGCCTACAGAAACGCTTATAGGCCTAGTCATGGACACTCCAGGCCACATGAGAATAATAATTCCTGGCTCTTCAATCCGTCACATGGGACAGTCAGCTTCGGCGCCTTTTACCATGTGCCTTTGCAAATGCAAGTAGAGATACCCACCTAAGTGAGGAATAACATACAATGTACATGTGCATTGTAGTTGATAAATACATGTACAATAGTCATGTGGTCAATTAAGAATGCTTTCGTAGACGATTCCGATGTCATGACTTGAATATAAATGTACTATTATTCAAATACAAAATAATTTATGATAATATATGTTGATTTATTTATTTTTCTTATATATAAGCTACACCTATGGTATCTATAGGCTACTCCTATTTCTATGCACACGGTGATGTGAAGGACGTACGATGGTCACGATGTCCGCCCAGTGATGTACAATCGCATGAACAATCTGTAGGCCTACATGTCGTGTGCATGCACTCGATACAAGTTTGTGGCTGCCGTATTTCTCGAAACAGCCGCGTCGTAGACACACCATGTACATAATGTGTGTACATTCCCTGCACAGGCCAAAGTTGAAGGGTCCCCAGCACTCACTGTCTAATAGGTGTATCATGAGGGAGGGGGGTCAGACGAGGTGTCTAATCAAGAGACCAAGTAGACCTACTAAGAAAGGGAATGATAAATGCAATTTTAAATCCGTGGCTACTTTTGTGATCTGATTCTGGTGATGGCACAGACGGGCCACACACGACCTGTAGTTCACATGTATGTAGGCCTAAAACATGAATAGGAGCAGTCAGCCGCACTGCACCGACAAAATCTAAATGGAGATTACCGATAGCACGTCGTTACCAGGTCCCATACAATGGATGCCTTTTGTGTTGGAAATCGAACAGGACCTGGATGTCACTTTCATTTGAATAGTTTTATCCACTGGTGACACCTAGGAAGTGGGCTATGATTCCATTGGCACCTGTGGGAATTGCCACGCAATACATGGTTTCAGGGCCCAGGGACCTTATTCACAAAGGTCCCGTAACTTTTAAGGGTACGCAAATCCTTTGTCGGGCTGATAGTGAACAATGGTGTCCGCAAAAGAACAATACATGTAGTTTGCGCACTCCCGTTATAAGTTACGGGAGCTTCGTGAATAAGGTCCCTGATCTATTGCAAAATTCACCGATGGAAATCTGAGTCTATTGCAAAATTCACTGATAGAAATCTGAGTCTATTGCAAAATTCATTGTGTGGAAATCTGAGTCTACTCCAAAATTCGTTGATGGAAATCTGAGTCTATTGCAAAATTCATTGATGGAAATCTTCCTAGTTACGGGACTACGACATGACCAATTCGACATCAACACTCAGGACAAAATAAAACTCATGAAGAGGAACATTTTTGCCAACTGGAGTGATGTCTTTGTACAGCTCACATTTGCAGAGTTCGTTAACGGAGCTGCAAACGACATGATAACCCTTGCAGAGAGCATTGGCAAGACATTTTATGGCACAAGCAGGGTAGTCCTGATAAGTGCTTTCTAGCAGCGATCCGCTAAATCCGCTATTCTTTTCGAAGTTTGCGCTATTCCTCGGTCCATTCTCTGTAATGCAGAAAAAAATCGACCGTCAAGTGACATAATAGGGCCGTTTAGACGACAGGCAAAAATCCACATGCGATCCGATTGTGGTTCAAAACTCTTGCGTGTAAACGCTACCCAATGCGGTCCAATGTGGATTTAAAATGGTCCCGAATCCACATTGGACCGCATTGGACCACACACGACCACATTCAAATCTCGTCTAAACGCAAATGAAACCCGATGCGGGTCGATTGGATCCAATCGCATTGAATCGGAATGTGGTATTTTGGCTTGTCGTCTAAACGGCCCTTATAAAATATTAATACCACTTTCACATGACTTTTTTAAAGGGCCACGGTATTCCTTCCCTATCATGCACTAAACATACCCGCGATAAGGGAGACCTCTATTGACAATGTTGTTACTCTTATCAACCTCGCTCATTGTGAAGTATAATTCACCTTAACTTCAACATGGCAAAGTGCCAGGTGTGTGCAATAAACACCATAAAGTGAACACAATGATTATACCACAACTTAGCATAATAATTTACCAGTTGACTGGGCACAACCTTGGAGTGTTTGCTGTTCAAGTGACCCTAACACTAGGCACAATGTAACTCTGACATGGATTATTTACCACTGACTTGTGCACATTTCCAAGCTTGGCACTTTGCCCATGTTGAAGTTAGGGTGAATGATACTTTAGAGTCCCTCGTTCCTTGGGTATCCACGTACCGGTATGCATTGTTTTGTAATCGTACATTCTCCAACACCGAGGCGAAAGGCAAAACTACGGTTTTGGAGAATGATGCAGTCACCGCTGGTGGCGTCAAAAAGTGACAATATCGTGGGTTTTTTAGATCGTGTTCGATGACAGCAAGGGTTCCTCTCACGGAAGTATGAATTTTTGGAAGCTTTAAAGGTGCTCTAGTTCGAATTGTAAACATTACGGTTTGTTTATTTACATGGTTGATTGTAATAGTTATTTTTCCTCGGACAGGTGGCAGCACCGTGTATAAAACACATAAATGTTATCTATTTTTGTATCTATCTTGATAAATATTCTTCAACTGAAATATATTTATGATTTTACGTTCAAAAACAAACAAAATGTTGTGAAAGGCGAGATATAATTCGATTTTGTCTGATTTGTTAGAACCAGAAGTTGACAATAGGTGGCACACCGTAATGTTTACAATTCGAACTAGAGCACCTTTAAGATTTTTACCACCTGTAGGCTGTAAAGTAAATCTTCTGGTGGTCGAATATCTTTCATCTGTAGATATGTAGCACTTTTGACTTGGACATGTTCCAGTGTAGTATATTGCCTGGTGCACGTCCATCAGAATGACCTATCAATGGAATTAATCGCGTCAGTAAAAAATGACACTTAAATTTCGCGGCCCACATTCACAATTTCAAAATTACAAATTTCGTATTTTAGCGGGCTACATCCCTAGGTAAGCCTACATGTAGATTTGCATTGACCGTGTTCGTAGACAGCAGAGCAGAATGCGCAAATGCTCTTACATGTAGGCCTAGTAGGCAATATGTTCCCGCTATGAATAGGCCTATTGTAATAGATTCAAGATGGCGGCGTTTCATTCTCTATTCAGACCCCCTGATTGGAACGACGAGTTCGCTACAAATTGCATTAAATTTTGTTAAGCCTGCCGCACACGAGAGAAATTATAGCTGAACAAAATGTCATTCGAGGATTTTTATTTACTACGACAGTCAACTTCCTCTCGTGTGCGGTGGGTTTCTTGCGAGATTTTTTGCCTCAACTGCCTTGAGCAAAATATTCAACATGTTTGATATTTTTTTCCTCGCGGGGAAAAACCTCACCGTGTGCGGGGGGACTGCGTCATTTTAGAGCATGCATAGAAATAACATGACGGCATTCCATGGCACGTCGCCATGGAAGTGTACTGTCCACTTTAATCCAAATTCCTCCGCCGCACACCACACGAGAGTAAAAATCCTCGGATGACATTTTGCTCAGCTTATTTCTCTCGTGTGCGGCAGGCTTAAGAAATTGGGACATAGATTGGAGGTTTGAACTCGGCTTAACCGGTGCTTCCTGTCCACATCAAAATACAGACCTTGTCGAAAGACCACATATCAACCGTATCGGAACGCAGCTGCAGCCACTTTAATTTCCCTATGCCATTTTGACAGGATGTGACGTCAAGAATATACGTGTCTGCCCTATAATGAAGATGGAATGGGTATCATAGCTTCGATAGACGGCAGCACATCAAAACCAAGTCCAATACAACGCACGTCTCTGTCAACCTCCTGCGCATGTCCAGCTTGACTACTTCCGGTCGTCAATAGGCCTATTAGCTGTTGGCTTCTGTGCAGATTGGCCTTTTGTGTGGAAATTGACCAGGATCAGGATGTCACCTTCATTTAATTTATTCAACTGCTTGTGACACAGGAGGTAGTTTAATAATTTTAATGTTTTTGAACGATTTTTTTAGAAATCCTGGTATAGATGCATTTCGCTAGCAGCCATCATCTTGCCAAAATTTATTTCATCACCACGGGGATTCTATCTCTTCCAGAGGCCGAGTTTGACTGGAACACTCGGGTCGAGTACGAGTAGATTTTTCACGTGATCAAATTTGAAGTACGCATGTCGAGTAGGAGTTCCACCCGAACTGAGTGCAAATCGAGTTGTTGAAAGATGGCGTCTGCTAGTCATGTTAGTACCAAATGATGACAACCACCCAATTTTTTGGACAACTCATCTATAGGTCCTACGGCTTTTATATAAGGACCAATGAATGTAGACTTCTAGAATTCTCATATTATAAAATATTGATTAAACATTTGACAGTGTACGGGCGGCTTCACATGTTGGTGACTTGATTAAATTGCAGCTTATTCTGCTGTTCATAGGTCGGAGCTCATTTTCTCTCGTCATTTGTGATTTGGAACGAATCATCCGTAACCTAAATAATGAACATTGCATTCTCCATTAAATGTTCACATAGACGTTCCACTTCTTGACTTTTATTTTGAATGGAAAATGCAGAGTGAAAATAGAAAAGTAAGCAGTTCATTTCTATTGAAAGACAATATGAATATGGACAAACATTGTTTCGTCACCAAAACAGAGCAAAATCATTTCAAAGAGCATAATATTTCAGGCAATCAGTTGATTGGCAATGTAATATCCATCACAGTTGCGGCATACGAGAGAATAAATCAGGGTTATATTGATGATAAATAGCCTATTTATAAACACATATCTTGAAGCCATCGTCCGAGATGGTGATCAATCTGAAGAGGTCGCCACCATCGTTCCTCGGCTAAGACCTCTGAAAACTACGAAAGCCCAGAAGGCTCATTCAAAACACCGATTTCAATATTGAAATCGGATCTTCAATATTGAACTGTTGACTTCAATATTGAAATCGGTTCTTCAATATTGAAATCGGATATTTTCAACTTATAAAAACCATCAAATTTACACTAACGAATGTTACCAAAAAATGAATTAGCGCTGGGTTATAAAGAGTGTCTCTCCCTCTTCAGTGTATCAACAAAGATTTTAATTATATTTAGGAATATAACTTTAACGGGCATTATTTCAATTTCTTATCAACATGACTTCAATATTGAACCACACTATTCAATATTGAATCATACATTTCAATATTGAACTGCGAATTCAATATTGAAATCTGACTTCAATATTGAATCATACATTTCAATATTGAACCACAAATTCAATATTGAAATCTGACTTCAATATTGAATCATTGATTTCAATATTGAAGTCGGATTTCAATATTGAATTTGTGGTTCAATATTGAAGTCATGTTTATAAGAAATTGAAATAATATCCGTTAAAGTTATGTTCCTAAATATAATTAAAATCTTTGTTGATACACTGAAGAGGGAGAGACACTGTTTATAACCCAGCGCTAATTCATTTTTTGGTAACATTCGTTAGTGTAATTTTGATGGTTTTTATAAGTTGAAAATATCCGATTTCAATATTGAAGATACGATTTCAATATTGAAGTCCACAGTTCAATATTGAAGTCAACAGTTCAATATTGAAATCGGTGTTTCAATATTGAATTTTGAATGAGCCTTCTGGGCTTTCGTAGAAAACGGCTAAACACAGCGGGCCGTACTTACGAAGCGCGATTAGGCCAACACGCGTGTAAATTCATAGTGATTCAGGTTAAGGGCGGTTTACACTAGGTTGCACCAAGTTGCAAGTTGCTGCAACCTGCAACTTGTTGCAGTCTACCTGTGACCGTTTACACATTGCAACATCCAGTGCGATAAGTTGCAGAAGTTCGCAACAAGTTGCAGGAATTTTGGCGGGAATCCTTTGTTCGGCAGCCATTTTGGCTTTAGTAGACGTCACATGATTTTTTTGCTGTATTCTCATTGGCCAGCGACGTGCAACTTGTTGCAACTTCACCAGAAAATAGGATCTGGATCCTAAATTTGCAACAAGTTGCAGTAGTTAGTTGCAACAAGTTGCATGCCCGTTTACACATGCAACTTTGATGAAATTTTTGGTCTCATCAGGTTTATGCAACATGCATATAAAAAGTTGCATGTGTAAACGGGCCTTTAAGTGCCTAGAAAACCATTGTGTTGCTACCTTGTACGCTGCTTGATCGGCAGGATTTACCCACAGGATAACCACACGCGGTTAACATTCCTGCGTTTACGTGCAGGAGGATCGAAGAAAAGAGTTGAATGAATCTAAACAAGGCCTGTGGTTGTTTAAATTTTTCTTTTGTCCTCCTGCAGCTAGACAAAGGAAAGTTAACCACGGGTGATTATCCTGCGGGTAAATGCTGCCGATAAGCAGCGTACAAGGTAGCAAAACAATGGTTTTCTAGGCCCTTAACCTGAATAACTATGAATTTACACGCGTGTTGGCCTAATCGCGCTTCGTAGTTACGGCCCAGCATGCATAAGATTCTTGTGCTCATCGATTTTACAAACTATTTTGATAAAGTAATCGTACCAAAAATTAAGCTTTTTTAACATTTCGTTGGGTTTCGAATCCCTACGCAATTGCAGTGCAACGGCCAGAAATTCATTAGCCTTGCAAAATTCATTTGCACTGTGCAAAAGTAGTACCGGTCTAGGCATGCATTTCCAGAGTTTAATGTGGCAATGTTCAACTCTGGATACGAGATTGGATGGCGGTTACCTCATTCCGATCTCCATGCCTTAGTATAAACTCGCTAGCCCAGTGGTACGGCGTTCCGCGTTTTCGGTTTGCTCCACTTGTACCACTGGCTTCAAACGCCCTCATCACTTCTGCTCGGAATGAGCAGAATGAAGAAAAACTGATCTACAGCCAGTTTCCCCCCCTAATAAAATCATAATCGTATTGTCAAGTTTAGAAGTGTACCAAAACACCAAACACACCATGATTTTTAAACTTTTGTTCATTATTTTGTGTTGCACTTTTTTGCGGCGGATTACACGTATGGCTGTGCTTCGGTTCGGTCGTTCCGGCAGAAATAGTTTCTATTTTAGAAGCAACCAAATCGATGGACGAATCAGCTTCGTCGAATTTGATCACATGATTTTGTGAGTGTAAACATAACGACGTGCAACAATGAGGCAGCCATCTTAAATGACGTCATTCCTACGCGAAAAGAAGTACGGGGCACTGACGTTTGAAGGCAGAGTCAGTAAGGTGAAACCGTCTGACCTCTGCGTTGGAGATTGGCCTTAGGAGGGCGATCTGAAACCAGTCTATGTTATCCCAAAATCAGGTTACGTTGTTACGCGTAGATTTTGTTCATATATGCTGACCGACATACCACAAAAAATGACTCGGATAACGTTCTATCTGCTTACTTGCCGGGTAGGAAATCATCACCAGGGTTATCGAATTCATAATTCAAAATGCTGCAAGTTTCACCGGTGACATCGGCGTATACGGTCCCGTCTGAACCGCAGTCATCGCAATTGGTCGTGTATGTAGTCAGCTTCAAGTTACCCGCTCCTGTAAGAAAACGCAACGTACATGTATGCCAAACAAGGAAGCCCGGTGGTCGAGTGGTTGGGGCGTTTGACTACCAAACTGTGCAATGGATCGGCGCGAGATCGACTCCGGGTGAAGGCATGTACACAAATTGTGAAATATTGAGGGTCCGTCGGACGGGATAAAAGCCGTGGTCCCTCGTACATGTACCTGCATGAGTGTCTACATATGCCAGGGCAAGGTGGACTGTGGCCAGTCGCGGACACCATACCTCCGGCAAAAACCCAACAGAATTATGCCACCGAATGATGATGATGATGATGAAAGAAGCAACTGCCCCTCCCCCCTTCACGACGGAATACCAAATAAACCCTCTGCCGATGCTTGCATGATGAAAGTTGCAATGTCAACAACACGAGCCCCCCCCCCCCTTTCCTCGTGCAATGGGACCAAAACAGGGTACTCACCCGCGCACACAGTGGCAACTATCAAAAGACTGAAGACTACGAAGCAAATATCCGTCGTCATTACACTGCTGGTGCTCCACTCAGGTACCGACACAACGCGTCTGATGTCCCGTCCTAACTCCAACGCGTCTGATGTCCCGTCCTAACTCCAACGCGTCTGATGTCTCGTCCTAACTCCAACGCGTCTAATGTCCCGTCCTAACTCCAACGCGTCTGATGTCCCGTCCTAACTCTAACCAAATGCCTTTTAGAAATTACCTTCCTTCTTGTTGTTCCGCCTCATGAAAACAAAACATTGTTGCTACCATATTGATCAACACACCAGCAGCAAGACTAAACGCGATATGCTCGTTTTGAAGAGAAAATCGATTTTGTTCGTAAAAACACTCCTCAAAAGTTAGTTCCGATGAACACAGCCTACCAAACAAAGACACAGCGCACTTAGTACGTAGCCTCCGACCCAGCGCCGACAGTCGAGAGGCTCTCTTGTGTCCCCCTTTTATATTAGTTCCTTCCGCGGAGAAACATGGCGGGTTTGAATTAAATTCACGCGCGAGATGTTGGAGGATGTGTGTTTGAGTGTGGAATAATTTATAATGTAGAAACTTTGTTGTCAGTGGTATGAGTTCCTTTACCTTAATGTAGTGGCTCCAGGTGTTGGATAACAACGATTTCAGCGCAGAATTAATATGACTAAGTTAAAGTTAAAAGTTTAGTTTTATACACGCTTCCTATAATTGTGCTGCCCCCTTTTAATAGATTTCGAATCAACAGGAAGTGACGTAAATGGAGGATTTGCTGCTGCTGATCATGATCATGGACGCAGGCCTAGGCCTTCATACACGACCTACCGCCGGTAGGCCCAGCCGTGTAGGCCTAGTAGGCCTACATAGTAGGCCTAGCCTGCGCATCTCATGCCTACAATTCGTCCCGGCCTTCATTCATTAAGCCTAGCACGGCGCTAGCCTACTGGCAACCTCAGCCGAGTTGGCCTAAGTTACCTTGGTTACACGTGCACTCATGCACTGGCACTGCAGTGCTTCATGCAATGCATGCCAAACGAGTGATGACGGTGACATGACGTCGACGAATTCCGCTCTGTATTCATCAAAGAAATGAAACAACACACTCAATTAACGTGTCATTGAATTACATGTCAGTACTTGACAACCATAACCTGAACATTGATCTAAAAAACTAGGCCTACCAAGAAACTGCGTCCAAATCAGTGAGCCGTGGGAAAGTGAAATTCCATGTTTGCATGGTTGTCATGGCAGCTCCTCCATTTACGTCACTTCCTGTTGTTTTATAGGAAGCGTGTATAGTCTGATATCAACAGCGGTAGAGGTGTCATCCGACTTCACACTTTAACCCCAGTCTATCCTGAAACCTTTCAGTAGAACTCAGATGAGACAAGTGAACTTTTCTGGAAAGACATGTAGGTCAGTCTTTAAAGGACCACGGTATTTCCACTTTTTCTCGACAGCCGGTGTGAAGGGAAAGAATGTCCTAGGAAAAACTGTCCGTGGAACAAAAGATCCTATTGTTACATTCTAATCTCTGACAATTGGTTTCTATACGCATGTCGCTTATTCCGTCATTCAACAATAGAGGTGGACACTTTTTACAGGGGGACACTTTTTACTGCTACACCGGCACCACCACGCCTCTCTCCAACCCCAGGGACTATACATTGTTGGCGAATGGCTCAATTTCGTACATTTTGTAATTGATCTTTGTAATTTGTATTGCTGCCGCTAGAGTGACTCCCTCTACGTCTACACTCCTTTCGCAGTGTCTTCTCACTCGTACCTATCGTTCATAGACACTGC
Organism: Notospermus geniculatus; assembly: GCA_002633025.1. Lineage (NCBI taxonomy): Eukaryota > Metazoa > Nemertea > Pilidiophora > Heteronemertea > Lineidae > Notospermus > Notospermus geniculatus. The sequence continues at coordinate 85,080 of NMRB01001532.1, read as the reverse complement.
TTACAATGGCCCGATCCCCGCCGATTTACCACTAGAGGGCGTTTGCGTAACTAAGGAAATACATGAAACATTTTCTGATTGGTTCACTGTCAGCGTCCTTGACAACCACGGCAGACTGGTCACTCGTCGGAAAGCATTTTATATGGGACAGTTGCATTATGACGTAGCACGACTAGTCTACAACAACAGCAATGGCTGGCGCCCCGCCGTGTCCAGTATGCAGTGTCACTTTGCACTTTTCAGTGTTTAGCTCGTGCCTTTTTTGTTTTGAAACATCGCTAAAGAAGTGGATAACGGCGCTCTATACGAGATTATTCTGCTTGTAGTGATTGATCTTGTTGAACAGGCCGAAGCTGGGAGCAACGCCGGCGCTGTTTCCCGCGCTATTTGGCCGCTGACTAGTGCTGCCACCATGCGGTAAATCGGCGGGGATCGGGCCATTGTAAGCAGTGTCTATGAACGATAGGTATGAGTGAGAAGACACTGCGAAAGGAGTGTATCTACGTCGAGAGGGAAAACACCTCTTGGAGATCGCATACCGTGCTCCTTTAATCCTCATCATGCGCTACAATCTGAGCATTTCCGACCGGTACCCATTTATACACCTGGGTGGAGAGAGGCCAGTGAGGCAAAGAGACTTGCCCAAAGTCTCACGCCAGCAGCGGGATTCGAACCCGGGATCCTCTGACCGCTGACCGCTAGCCGGAGGCCCGAACCACTACACCACCGTGGCTCCTCTTGAAGTTGAATTCAAAGTACCTGGTCACTCCAGGAAAATGCCACGAAGTCACACGACAGGCGCTAAACCATCAGGCATTGGTTGAGATAAATTGTTCATTTCGGTAGGTAGAGGTAGAATTTAGGTAGATTAGGAAATCAATGGGAATGTCACACTTCAGGGCCAATTCATTGAAGCGAGCATTTTTTGAACACACCCTGTGTACTCTTAAAGCGAATCGAAAGCGAAAAAATTTGATTTAGAAATAGAATTTGAAAGGGGACGAATTTTCAGCAAAAAAATGTAAACAAACCTCTCCAGAATGTCAACAAAGACATTTTCGTGCATTTTGATTGGCTGAATTTTGTGTTTACAAAATCCGCTATCGATTCGCTTTAAAATGTCATAAAGAAACTGACCTTGGTGAAATGAAATGTGACATTCCCATTGATTTCCTAATCTACCTAATCCTACCTCTACCGACCGAAGTAAACAATTTCTCGCAACCAATGCCTAGTGGTTTGGTGCCTGTCATGTGGCTTCGTGGCATTTTCCTGGAGTGGCCAGGGGCCTGTTTCATAAAGTGACTTTAAGCTAATGGTACCATTAACTTCAATGCATTTTCCATTTGGTTAAAGGTACCATTATCTTAAAGTCACTTTCACAGGCCCCTGGTACTTTGTAAACTAGAGTATATACTCTAAATTCCCACTTACCTGTCCCATTCCTGAACTCGGGGAAAAATGACCAAAATCCTAAGTTGAAGATATCGCACCGCTATCATTCTTTGCCAGGCTCGGGAGTGGGACAAGTTAGTGGACAAGACATAACTCTTTCTGGCCATACTCCACCCCGTTATCTTCAACTCAGGATTTAGTCATTTTTTCCTAGTTCAGGAATGGGACAGGTAAGTGGGAATTTAGAGTAAGAAGATTAGACAGGATATGGGCATAGAATATGAACAGTCGAGAATGCAGTGTTCATTCTTCAGGTTACTGTTCTCAGGATGTGTAGCAGCAACTTTACAATCTACATGTATTTTCTTTAAGACAAACAAGTTCGATATTTTTTTTCTCCATGTCTGTTCTTTTGCATTCATGCACAAATTTCAATCTCCTGAATATCGAACTATAGCTGTGGTTACACTACATAGAAATCCCCGGGCTTTTTAAGCCCGTGTCAAGCCCGGGCCTGAAAAAAACCCGCCTGAGACCCGGCGAGCGTCTACACTACTAAAATCTAGCTGAACTTAATTGCTACGCCCGGCGATAGGGTCGCTACTGGCACGCACTCTTCACGAAGAGGAGGCGCTAAATTGGAGTGCTGGCTTTTTACCGCGCATGCCCACAAGACGCGCCGCCTGTCGCGGTGTTCAAGAACTAGACAAAGCCCGGGTCTATTGCGTCTACACTACTTAAAAAACCCGCAGGAGACGCGGGTTTAAATTTAAGCCCTTCAAAAACCCTTCGAAATCGGAGGGTTCAAAAAGCCCGGACTTTTCATCCCCGGGTCTATTAGACCCGCGCTTTTAACAGGTGTAAACAGAAAAAGTCCGGGTGAGACGCGGGTTTTTATGTAGTGTAAACAGGGCTAATAGATCTGTGCATTGAGCATGAACACGAATAATGAAGTCAATCCTGGCGATGATAATTTGTATTATCGGAGTCCATTTACTCTCACTAGGAGTCCTTCTGTGAACTGTCATTTGATTCTTACAGGTATTTGTCATTAAGTTATTTTTAATTTTTATTTTCATTTTTTATATTTATTTTAGTTGTTGCACAGCGACTTCAATCTGATTGTAGATTTACTGCTAAAGAGACACTGAACGGAGCGGCGAGAAAATGGTGAAAAAAATTGAATGATATGCATATGGGAATCAGGCTTAGTAGCTGGACACGTCCGTCGTATGGGACAGTCAGCTTTGGTGCTTTGTCCTTTGCCTTCGCAAATGCTAAAAAATGACCCCATCTAAGTGAGGGACATCAATGCCTAAATAGTCATATCGTACCTCAAGTAAGTTTCCGTGAATGCGATTGGCCGAGAGCAGTCACGTGAGCGGTGGACATTTAGGCATGTTCGCCCGGAAAATATTTCCCGTTGGAATGTTTTCCCGCAAAATGCTTCCGTTGAGACGGCCCCACGGCAGTTTTGCAATCAAAATCGCCGAAATACCAGTCAATATTGTCAGCGTTTGTGATCATCGACAGCATGGGGTAACTGTTAACATATTCCTTAAAGGAGCTGGACGTCCAAGTTGTAAACACTCACTCACTGGTTCTCTATCCACGCGACGCCTGCGGTGCTGCCACCTATTGTCGGAATATCGTGAGTGAGTTGCATTGGACCGGGCACCAGTCTAACGATCATGGGGCGCTACTGGTGCTGCCACCTTCACAAAGGAATAAAACTAGTTTGCCGACCACTGTTTGTAAACAAACTGGTTTGTTTACAACTTGGACGTCGGACTCCTTTAACACAATGGCCCAAACTTATCGCAAGTTAAGCTCACAATTTCAAAGAAGTGAACAAGCGAACGGTGCCAATCTGCGTCATATTTTTATTCAGTGTCGTGCGTTCATCTACGTCCGCATCGACATTACATGGTGCGGCACACTGCGGATTTGAGTGACAATAAACACGCCACGAAAACCTCTCTGATGACTTTCGGTACAATATAAAAAAATGGTGCCCGGAGTGGAGGGCGGTAGAGCGAAATGTCACCCCTCGAAAGCAATGTTGCCCACGGCTGGCGCCTCGGGCAACATGGCTTTCTCGGGGTGACATTTCGCTCTACCGCCCTGCACTCCGGGTGCCATTTTTATAATGGTCACTTTCATGACACAACAATGCTTCGTAGACGATGTACATGTAATTATGTACTATTTTTCAAATACAACATAATTTAGGGGTTAAAGGACCACAGTATTGCTTCCCAATCCTGCGTTACAACTACCCGCGTTAAGGGAGACCTCTGTTGACGACTTGGTAAACTACACATGCTACTACGTGCATTGTAGTGTAATCATACATTCTCCAACACTGGTGTGAAAGGCTTAACTACAGTATTGGAGAATGGTACCGGTGGCGCCGGCTGTCGACAGAAAGTGGCAATACCGTGGTGCTTTAGATTAATTTTTTAGTTACTGCGACATGACCAATTCGACATCAACACGCAGCAGAAAATAAAACTCATGAGGAGGAACTGTTTTGCTAACTGGAGTGGTGTCTTTGTACAGGTCACATTTGCAGAGTTCGTAAACGGAGACGCAAATGACATGATAACCCTTGCAGAGTGCATTGGCAAGACATTTTATGGCACACGCAGGGTAGTCCTGATAAGTGCTTTCTAGCAGCGATCCGCTAAATCCGCTATAATTCTTTTCGAAGTTGGCAATGGCGGTATTCCTCGGCCCATTCTCTGTAATGCAGAAAAAAGTCGACCGTCAAGTGACATGATAAATCACGTGACTTTATAACTCGTGTTCGAATTGACGGCTCGGGCATCCCTCACGGAAGTGATTTATTTCACCACATTGGATAAACTCCCTACGCAGTTGTGAGTCGCGCCCCTTCGGTTTACTCGCTCTCCACAACTGCTTAACTTGGATGTGTTCGCCGCGGTTGGTCAACAGATGGCGCTGAGCGAGTCGACCAATGAGAGCACCGAGCAACCGGTAACCAAGCTGGCCTGAGACACTTTTTCATTGGCCGAGCGGTTCGTAGCCATGGTAGCACAAGAACATCCGTTGCCAACGGGCCAAATAGTTCTGAAAGCAGCGTGCTGATAGGCTGTAAAATTCGCGCCATGCCCTGATGCCATCTGTTGACCAACCGCGGCGAACACATCCAAGTTAAGCAGTTGTGGAGAGCGGTAAACCGAAGGGGGCGCGATACACAACTGCGTAGGGAGTTTACACATTGGATGGATTAAGTTTGATTTCATTCATTCCTGCAATGACATCACGCATAAATTAACATTTTCGACGCTGGCTAGTTCCGTACTGTACGGAAAACAGCACTGGCATTTTCACACACATACATGTGTTCCACTGTATCTTCCAAACTACTCATCCGAATTTGATGAAACAAAAAGCAAAATATGTGTATTTCATACACACTTCAGTAATAATCTTTGTAGTCAATTTTGAGATACAACTTGACCTTTAACACACCTGTAGACTCCGCTGTAAATCTTCTGGTACTCGGCTGATGCATTTTACCTTTAGCGAGGTAACACGTTTGACTTGGACATGTTGCAGTGTAGGATACTGTCTGATGCACGTCCGTCAGAATGACCTATAAAGGAAATTAATCGCCTCAGTCAAAAGTGACACTAAGAATGATTTCGCGGCCCATGAAATTCACAATTTCTAAATTATAAATTTCGTTTTTCAGCTGACTACACCCCTAGATAAGCCTAGGCCTACATGTAAATTTGCAATGACCTGCGAAGTTTCGTCGAAACCATACAGAATTGGTTTAGGAGACCGAGATGAACAACCAGACTCACTAAGAAACTGGGGCATACATTACATGTACATGTACATGCACATGTACGTACATGTATATTGGAGAAACGTTGAGGAAACGTTGTACCGGTACCGTGTCCACCACAAAAATACAGACCTTGTCGAACGACCACAGATCAGTCGTATCGGAACGCAACTGCAGCCACTTTAATTTCCCTATGCCATTTTGACAGGATGTGACGTCAAGAATGTACGTGTCTGCCCTACAATGAAGATGGAATTGGTGTCATAGCTACACTAGAGGGCAGCACATAACTCGCCATTTCTGATTTGGAAAGTGGAATAATTATATTAACACTCATTAAATTTTCACATAGCCGTTCCATTTTGTGACTTTTATTTCGAATGAAAAATGCGGAGTAAAAAAACAAAAAAATGAGCAATTTATTTCTATTGAATGACAAAAATATTTTACGTGTACGGACAAAAATCGGTTCGTCATCGTACAGAGCACAACAATTTCACAAAGCAAAATATTTCAGGCAATCTGTTGATTAGCAAAGTCCTATCCGTCACAATTGCGGTACACAAGAATTAATTAGGGCTACATGTACACTCTTGTAGGAAAGTAAAAGGACAGCAAGTTTTCCTAAATATCTCAAAAACCACTGGCGCTACAGCAATGGTATTTGCACCCAATCTCTAGCAACATGTTGGGCATAGAACCATGGTGTTTTGACAAAAATCAATTTTAATTAATTAAGAGAAAAGTGGCATTTTGTAAAATGACTTTTTTCACAATTTTTGAAAAATCGTCCGATTTAAAATTTTCTTTCTTCATTACATTCCACTTGCCTGACTGACCAACATCTGCAACTTTTCCCTTTTAAAATATCAAGAGAAAGTGCCTCTCTTTGCATTTTTCAGCAAAATAAATCCCACTCAAACAGTCAAACAGACAACACCTCTAGGACAGCCCCTCTTATTCGGGAATCTTGTTGTCATAACAGACAGTGATCAACAAAACCTGTGGTCTCCCAAGACCCTTGTTATATTGGCAGTATGACGTAACGTCCTTTTACAAATAAAAGCCAATTCATGGTATTGATGAGGTTTTGCACTGAACAGACATGGGTTGAAGTCAGTGTCACTTCTCATTTGGTGCATAACGTGAGAACTGAACTGGAACTGCCCTAGGCCTGCTCTTCAGAGTATAAAATCCTAAAGAGGGGCTGTCCCAGAGGTGTTTCCAGATGAATGTGTGAGTGGGATTTATTTTTGCTAAAAAGTGCCAAAAAAGGCATTTTCTCTTGAGATTCTAAAAAGGATAAGTTGCAGATGTTGGTCCGTCAGGCAAGTTGAATATAATGAAGAAAGAAAATTTGAAATCGGACGATTTTTCAAAAATTGTCAAAAAAGTGACTTTATAAAATGTCATTTTTCTCTCAATTAATTAAAATTGATTTTTGGCAAAACACCATGGTTCTATGCCCAACATGTTGCTATAGATTGGGTGCAAATACCATTGCTGTAGCGTCAGTGGTTTTTGAGATATTAAGGACAACTTGCTGTCCTTTTACTTTGATTGATGATGAATATTTATAAACACAAAAATGTAACATGAATTTGTTTTACTCAGAAATCGGTAGTGTTCCCGACCCCTATCGACAGCGGTTCCATAGGACTTCTTTAAAATGACTGCTTACTTGCCGGGTTGGAAATCATCATGAGCAGCTTTATTTATTTTAAAACCCAAAATGCTGCAAGTTTCACCGGTGACATCGGCGTATATGGCCCCGTCTGCACCGCAGTCATCGCAATTGGTCGTGTATGTAGTTAGCTTCAAATTACCCGCTCCTGTAAAGAAAATGCAACATTATGCCAAACAAGGAAGCCCGGTGGTCGACTGGTTGGCGCGCTTGACTACATGTAGCCTACCAAACTGTGCAATAGGGTTTTTTCACAGAGCAGTGCTCTCCCAGGCGCATGCTTTCATCGGTATTCATATGATAATAAGGTGATTTCGTAGTAGAGTTTACCATCTGTCCATTCCTGGGCCGATGTCTGATTGGCTGCTTACGATTAAGAGGCATGGATCTCAATGCGGTAATAGGGGTGTTTTTAAAGTCGACTGACCCAACGCTGTTGGACTCGTCTGTATGGTACCGCTCTTGCCCGGCTTGACCAGGAGCTGCTGCCGCCTGGTGTTAGCGTGTGAAGTTAAGTTGTTGTCGAAACAATTAATAAACAAA
>NMRB01001532.1:49927-75836 GCA_002633025.1 Notospermus geniculatus | reverse complement strand
TTAAAGGAGCTGGACGTCCAAGTTGTAAACACGATATTCACTAGTCTCGGTCACTCAGCCGCTCGGTCACCCAGCCGAATCTGAGGACCGAACGTTTGTATCGCAGTACCTGCGGAACGAAACGGTTGGCTGCGCGAGACTACATATTCACTTCAGTACATATCACCGATAATAGGTGGCAGCACAGCGTGGATAGAGAACCAGTGAGTGGTTGAGTGAGTTGCATTGGACCGGGCACCAGTCTAACGATCACGGGGCGCTACTGGTGCTGCCACCTTCACGAAGGAATAAAACTAGTTTGCTGGTCACTGTTTGTAAACAAACCAGTTTGTTTACAACTTGGACGTCGAGCTCCTTTAAGGGTTATGTAAAGTGACTCGAAATCTCGAATTTTTGAGGCAAAACATCTGACTAACTGCGCACTAAATGGAGAGAATAAGGCTCGGGGCACCTCCTTATGAAGAGGAGGTTTTTTGCGTCAAAAAATCGAGATTTCGAGTCACTTTACATAAACCTTAAGGGAGACCTCTAAAAAGTGTCGTTGAATTACCGCTTATCAACTTCGCCCCATGTTCAGTAACTCTCGTTTCCAGGGTATCGACGTATGCATTGTATTGTAATCATACATTCTCCAACACTGGGACGAAAGGCAAAACTACGGTATTGGAGAGTGATGCAATCGCTCAAGCTGTCGATAAAAAGTGGCAGTATAGTGGCCGTTTTAACGTGCCTTTCACTCATTGATAAAATAATCATGACACTTCACCTACTGATTTTAAAAATAACCCTCGACCACTTGGCAGTTTTCGCAAGCGCCAGCTGACTGTTCAAGGGAAACATGCGAAAAATATTGCCCGGCGGGCACAAGTTGTCTGAGTTGTAGCGCCGTCTGTTTATACACGGTGACACTACGCTATATCACATGCCCCTGTAGAGCTACATGTAATAGTGAGCTTAGAACAAGTATCTAACCGAAAACACTAGTTTGTAAAAAACACACCCCAAGCTCACGAATTCATGAGCTCGTGGTGTGTTTTAGATACGTGTTGTGTTTTTTAGATACGTTTGGTTAGAAAGGTGTTCGAAACTCCCTGATAGCTCTACAGGCGCCTGTGATATAGCGTAGTGTCACCGTGTATTAGTGAGGTTAAGAAACCATACGTTAACGCTAACGCTAACGTTATTGACATCATTTTGACGTCACATCGAATGAATCTGTTTCATTTCTTCGGGGAGTGACGCCATTTTGACGTAATGGGGAACTTTTCTGCCGTTAGAGGCCGCCTGTTAGCGGTCCAAGAACGTCACAAAATTCATGAAATGTGACGTCAAAATGCGTGAGCCACGTCGTCCACGTCATTATGGACGACGTTGTGGCATGCATTTCTGCCCTGTGACGTCAAAATTCATGACGTTCTTGGACCGCAGCTAACTCGTAGTGACCTCTGACGGCAGGAAAGTTCCTCATTAGCGTTAGCGTTAGCGTTAACGTATGGTTTCTTAAACTCACTATTAACAGACGGCGCTACAACTCAGAGAACTTGTGCCCGCCGGGCAATATTTTTCGCATGTCTCCCTTTAACAATCGCAGTTTATGGAAATGGCAGTGTCAAAACATGTATTTACGTATGTCTACCTCTTTGTTATCACCTGTATAATTTTTTCTTTCTCTTCTTCTTCCCGTAGTCTCCTTTTCTATTCCTCTCCCTATGTTTACATACTATCCATTAGGAGCAATCATGTGCCAACATCCCCATAAACCCAGCTGCCGAGGTAATGTTCAATGGCAGCAGCATATGGATGTGAAATTAATTAATTAAATGAAATGGCCAGGGCCATTGTGCTCACCTCTGTGACAGAGTATGAAGTGGGAGTAGCCTGGTGATACACTGAATGGTGAAGGATTAGTGCAGAAACATCGTAACATTTACTACCGATGAGATATGGCCAAAGTCAATTTTTCAAGATGGCCGCCTGGCAGCCATGTTGAAGTCCAATGGAACCGAAATTTGGCATATAAGTAGACGGTACCAAGACACATATTTAGGCACGGTTAAAGCATCCTAGCTCCCACTATTTATGAGGTGTCGGTCGAAGTCCATTTTACAAGATGGCTCCGCGGCGGCCATATTTGATGTCGAATCTGACTGAAATTTACCATATATTTATATGGTACCTAGATACATATTTTGACAACGTTAAAACATCCTACCTACTCCTATTTATAAAATGTGGGTCAAAGTCCATTTTTCAAGATGGCTTCCTGGCGGCCATATTTGAAGTCCGATCGGGTTGAAATTTGGTGTATTCGTGCAGGGTACCTAGATATATCTTCACACCAAATCACAACACTGTATGTCAAATAACAATGAAATGTGCCACCAAACAGTGAATTTTGAACTTTGACCTCTGTGACCTTGAAAAGTAGGTCAAATCAAATACCCGGGATTTATGTGATGAAGTCTCATCAGAGGAACCCACCATAAAAGTTTCGTGGTTCTAGCTAACCGCGTTCAGGAGATACGGCCGAAAGAAGGTTTTCACAAAGCGCCCCCTACAGGCCAGAGTGTACAAGTAGCAGCGCTAAGTTTCGGTCCAGAGATAGTTTTTACCATAGGGTACCTGTACACCAAATTTCAAGTTTGTAACCCAAGCGGTTTAGAAACGTGCCACCCCTGTTAACGACGACGGACGACGGACGACACACCATGGGAGAAGCTCACCTCACAGAGGTGAGCTAAAAAGGAGAATGCATAAAAAAGAAATTGCAGTGTCCGACTCCCGCTGGAACAGTGTGTTTGTGAGTGTGAGTGTGTGTGTGTGGGGGGGGGTCGTTCTTTTATATTATCTATTGCATATTCGATGACTATCAGTTAGTTCAATCAACACAATAGTTCTTATAGTTATCACCTGCGCCAGCACCGGCCAATCAGATTCACGAACCGATAGGCACGAACGGTCCTAACATATGCAAAAAAGTCCGATGTAAAATTGTTAGGACCGGGTACCAGTCTAGTTTTGACTATGGCCAATCTGTTGGCCAATAAACTATATTCATAAGATAAAAATAGCTTTCTAGAAAACGCCTATTTTTCCTGCAATAAAACCATGTTTTACAATGTACATGTATGTATTTTATTTTTAAATACATTTTCTGAATACCTGAACAAACGGGGTGCATAAACCTGGTTTTTACCACCATGAAACTCGTTTTCTAGACGTATGTATTGGAACATTTGTGCTCCGGTGTAGTTGACGGAGTCTATTGTAAAATCCATGAATGTGACTCTTCCAGACTACACTGATACCAATTCGATGTCAATATCCAGCACAAAATAAAACTCATAAGAAGCCACTGTTTTGGTAACTGGAGTGATATCATTATACAGGTCACATCTGCACAGGTCGTGTAAGGAGACGCAAACGACATGGTAAGCCTTGCAGAGAGCATTGGCAAGACATTTTATGGCACAAGCAGGGTAGGACTGGTGGGTGGTTTCTAGCAGCGTTCCGCTAAATCCTTGATTCTTGGCGAAATTCACGACATTCCTTGGCCCATTGTCTGTAAAACAGAAAAAAATATTAAAGGGAGACATGCGAAAAATATTGCCCGGCGGGCACAAGCTGTCTTTGTTTTGATTAGCGCACAGCGCCATCTGTTAATACGCGGTGACACTACGCTGTAGCACAGGCCCCTGGAGAACTATCAGTGGGTTGAGAACACGTATCTAACCAAACGTATCTAAAAAACACAACACGTATCTAAAAACACACCACGAGTTCACAAATTCGTGAGCTCGGGGTGTATTTTTTACAGACTAGTGTTTTTTGGTTAGGTCAACTTCATTGCATTAAACACTCTGGGCCGTATTTACGAAGCGCGATTAGGTCAACACGCGTGTAAATTCATAGTTATTCAGGTTAAGGGCCTAGAAAACCATTGTTTTGCTGCCTTGTACGCAGCTTACCCCCAGGATAATCACCCGTGGTTAACTTTCCTTTGTCTAGCTGTAGGAGGACGAAAGACAAATTTGAACAACCTACAGGCCTTGTTTAGATTCATTCAACTCTTTTCTTCGATCCTCCTGCACGTAAACGCAGGAATGTTAACCGCGTGGTTATCCTGTTTGTAAACGCTGCCGATCAAACAGCGTACAAGGTAGCAACACAATGATTTTCTAGGCCCTTAACCTGAATAACTATGAATTTACACGCGTGTTGGCCTAATCGCGCTTCGTAAATACTGCCCTACATGTATTTCACAAGATTTACAAGCTATTTAAGAGTTTATTAAGAGGCAGGTTTACTGACAGGCACGAGAACTGTCCCCCAGGTAAGGGAGACAGCCTCCTTTACGCACCTGCAGGAGGTAAAGTAAAGTTTACGGACGTCGGGTACTCTGGATCCGTCTCTAACCAACAAGGTGGATCTGGACATCTTCCAGTGTAGGATTTCCCCTCACGACTGTCTATCAGAATAACCTGCATGTAGAAATTAGATTTAATCAGATCAGTACAAGGTAGTTAAGATCTGAACGGTAAGAAGTGATCAGTTCTGAATAGTTAAAGGTTCTTATCCATCCTTCTCTTTGGAATAATAGTTAAAGGGCATTTTTACACTTTTAAGTGTAAAAGATGTTTAAGGCTTCCCTTACATAAGCCCTTGTTACACTACATAAAAAACCCGTGTCGAACCCGGGTTTTTTCTGTCCACACCTGTTAAAAACGCGATGTAATAATCCCCTCCGAGCTCGAACGGTTTTTGGAGGGCTTAATTTAGGTCCCCATCACAAAATGTGAGTACTGTTGACGGGCACCGGGCCTCAGGAGGGACTTTTCACAGCCGGGCTAGACCCGGGTGTCAAAAAACCCGGGGATTTCAATGTAGTGTAACCACGGCTATAGAAGTATTCGGTATACGAAAACGCGGGATAACAAAGGCATTCCGAGGATTCACCACCGTGAAGCCAATGTTAACCGGCATTTTCGTATACCGTATACTTCCATGTAAAGGAAGCCTTATGCATACGGCCCCTGATTATTATGTAATGGGTAATACCTCTCTGTGGAAAGTCTGGTATGGGATTATTCATTATATGAATGCCAACTCCCCAGACACAACAAAAATACAAACCTTATCGTATCCCCATGCATTAGACGTACCGGCACGTACCCGGAGCCATTTTAATTTCCCTATGCCATTTTGGCAGGATGTGACGTCAAGAATATACGTATATGTCCTACAGTATAAAGATACATTGAGATGCTGCCGCCAGGGGAGGGCATACGGATGCAAAGTGTGCAGGTGTAATATAATCAGATGCACCCCGTCACTGTTGCATCCCTTCTATTGTATGGAAGGCATTTGGTGACGGCAGACTCTGTCAGTAGATGTTTGTCCCATTGTACACTGGTGGACAGACATATTAGGACATTTTCAAAATTCTAAGTCATTTTCCTCTTTTGCCTTCCTTTTGTCTCTACTCTCTAAATGTTGAAGAGTGAAANGTCCCGTCCTAACTCCAACGCGTCTGATGTCCCGTCCTAACTCCAACGCGTCTGATGCCCCGTCCTAACTCCAACGCGTCTGATGTCCCGTCCTAACTCGACGCGTCTGATGCCCCGTCCTAACTCCAACGCGTCTGATGTCCCGTCCTAATTCTATGTTCGTAAAAACACTCCTCAAAAGTTAGTTCCGATGAACATAGCCGATCAAACAAAGACACAGCGCAGTTAAGTTGGCCTAGACCCAGCGCCGACAGTCGTCAGGCTCTCCTGTATCGCCTTCTATACTAGTTCCTTCCGCGGTGAAGCATGACGAGTTTGAATAATTCATAATAAGTGTTTTTATTGTTTTCACTGTTTAATTACTCTATTCTACGGAAGCCGATTAGTGTCATGTGAAATTATTTTTTTTATCTCGTATTAATTACGAGATGGCATCTCGTAATTACGACTTAACACCTCGTAATTACGACTTAGCATCTCGTAATTACGACTTAGCATCTGGCGTAATTACGACTTAGCATCTGGCGTAATTACGACTTAGCTATCTCGTAATTACATGTACGAGATAAAAAATAATTTCACGTGGCACTAATCGGCTTCCGTCCTATTCCTTCGCTAAACGTACCCGTGGAGAAGCATGACGTGTTTGAATAGTTCACAATGAGGGTTTTTATTGTTTCGATTATTTAATTACTTTAATTACTGTTACAGTATTCCTTCCCTAGCCTGTGCTACACATACTCGCGTTAAAGCTGAAGTGCATGAAAAACAACAACAGGAGATTCCGGCTTTTAAAAAGACCACCACGCCACAGTGGTGGTCAAGAGAAATAGAAACGACCATAAGGCACCTTCAAAGTACCTCCAGAACATGATGGACTACCAGCCTAATGGAGTAACATCGAGAGATGGCGTCCAACGACGTCTGCAGGTCGAAACTAGGGGATCATATCTATGATAGAAGGCAGCACATCGCGTAACCAGGTCCAATACGATGCACGCCCCCTTTGTGGGATATTGATCAGGATTTTGGTGTCAGTCCATGTCAATAGTTTTAACCACTAGTGACACCTATTGAGGCAGTGGGTTATGGGCCTCATTACTCCCATTCTGTCTTCGACAAGTACCTGATCCTACCAACCTGCGCGCTGCAGTCGTGGCTTGTTTGGTAGGACCAGTATTGGCTGCCATTTTGGAGGAATTTTGCCAGTGACGACACTTGGAAATTTTATGTAAATTATGACGTAAATTTATTCAATTCTGAATACGGCTGACGTACCGGAATGCAGATAGAAGCCGACTCCATCTGACTCAGGAAATCCACCAATAAAAGAAGGGGTTAAAGTAGAAAGGCATCAACACAATAGTTCTTATACATGTAGTTATCACCTGCGCCAGCACCGGCCAATCAGATTCACGAACCGATAGGCACGACCGGTGCTAACATACATGTATGCAAAAAAGTCCGATGTAAAATTGTTACGACCGGGTACCAGTCTAGTTTTGACTATGGCCAATCTGTTGACAAATATAGGGACGTATTGGGCCAATAAACTATATTCATAAGATAAAAATAGCTTTCTAGAAAACGCCTATTTTTCCTCCAATAAAACCATGTTTTACATGTATTTTATTTTTGAATACATTTTCTGAATACCTGGTTTTTACCACCATGAAACTCATTTTCTACCACGTATGTATTGCGGCATTTGTGCTCCGGTGTAGTTGACGGAGTGCATTGTAAAATCCATGAATGTGACTCTTCCAGACTACACTAGCCGTGTTTACACCTGAGGAAATTGCCGGACCTGACCCGGCTCTGACCCGCCTTTTTTGCGTTTACACCTATGAAAATCGGATCCGGATTAAAAATTGCCGGACTAATTTAGCCCGCTTTCGCTCGGCGGGTATAGCCCGGCAATGGGGAGCCTAGCTACGATAGAGGGCAGCACACCGAAACCCGGTCCTACAGCCTACAATGGACGCCTTTTGTGTGGGAAACTGATCAGGACCGGGATGTCAGTTTCATTTCAATAGTTTTAACCACTAGTGACACCTATTGAGAAAGTCGGCTAGGGTCCCCATTTCATAGGTGTGGACAGAAAAATGCCGGGCTAAAACGTTTACTGAGCCCACCGACAGGTTTCGGTCTGCTAAAATTGAATGGGTGGTGTGTCTACAAATAGCATGGCCAGCGTTCAATATCGTAAGACGAATAATAGGTGTGGACAGAAAATTCAATGGATCCGGGTTAATTCGAAGCCGGGCCTGGAAAAATTGCATAGGTGTAAACACGGCTACGCTGACACCAATTCGATGTCAATATCCAGCACAAAATAAAACTCATAAGAAGCAACTGTTTTGGTAACTGGAGTGATATCATTATACAGGTCACATCTGCACAGCTCGTGTAAGGAGACGCAAACGACATGGTAAGCCTTGCAGAGAGCATTGGCAAGACATTTTATGGCACAAGCAGGGTAGGACTGGTGGCTGGTTTCCAGCAGCGTTCCGCTAAATCCTTGATTCTTGGCGAAATTCACGACATTCCTTGGCCCATTGTCTGTAAAACAGAAAAAAATATTAAAGGTCAAAGACAAAATGAATCCTTAAATCCCCACTTATTGAATTTACGGTATTTTCAAAGTGTTAAGGGCGGTTTACACTAGGTTGCACCAAGTTGCAAGTTGCTGCAACCTGCAACTTGTTGCAGTCTACCTGTGACGTTTACACATTGCAACATTCAGTGCGATAAGTTGCAGAAATTCGCAACAAGTTGCAGGAATTTTGGCGGGAATCCTTTGTTCGGCAGCCATTTTGGCTTCAGTAGACGTCACATGATTTTTTGCTGTATTCTCACTGGCCAGTGACGTGCAACTTGTTGCAACTTCACCAGAAAATAGGATCTGGATCCTAAATTTGCAACAAGTTGCAGTAGTTAGTTGCAACAAGTTGCATGCCCGTTTACACATGCAACTTTGATGAAATTTTTGGTCTCATCAGGTTTATGCAACAAGTTGCATGAAGTTGCATACGAAAAGTTGCATGTGTAAACGGGCCTTTAGGAAAGTGCAGGTAGGGGACTCATAGGCCCGGTTGCACCAGTCTTACTTAAGGTCGACTTTGTGCTCAAGCTAACCTCAAAGTTGCTCTCAACCTCAAATTGTAATGGCAAATCGTATTACTTAGTTGAGGTCAACCTCAAACTTAACTTTGAGCATAGCTGGTGCTACCGGGCCTTAGCCTTGTGAAGGTCCCCAAAATGCTTGTCTCATACTGCCTTGGTCTCATACATACTTCAAAGAATCAAGATCTGGGCCGACCGCACAGAAAGTCCGATATCGATAGTGCTTTCAGTGCCTATCGGCGGTTTGTTAATGGGGAAACTGCCGATAGGCGCCGCTAGCGCTATCGGCCTTTCTGTGGTTTTCTGCGCATATTGAACAACCTGCAGGCAGAGCTCTAATGTATTCAAATAGAGCTTAGTACATTTTACACTACACGAACGTCGGAGGAGGTTAAGCACTTTCTGAATTCAAGTGGTCTAAACGTTTTATTAGGATTGTGATACCCTTTATTTGGGACACAATCATTAGAATCATTCAAACAGAAGAGACAGTCAGAATGAGACAGAATGTAAGCAGAATTGAACATGTTCGAAATATAAGATCGTCATTGACTAAGCATCTAACGAAGAGATGAAATTCATCTTCAACTTCATTGCATTATACACTATTTCACAAGATAAACGATTTAAAAGTTTATTAAGAGGCAGGTAGACCGAACACTGTCCTGATAAAAATACTAGGACAGACGTAAGCAAATGCATATCGACTGGTACCCGGTCTTCTGGGCGGTGTTCGGTCTACTGTAGAATGACGTCACTCGTCAGGAATCCGCCGTAGATCATTTGCTTTCACCGGTCTTCGAATGCAAGCTGCCCAGAAGACCGGGTACCAGTCTAAGAGGCAGGCTTAATGTCTAAGAGGCACGAGAACTGTCCCTCTGTTCAGGGAGACAGCCTCCCCAACGCACCTGTAGAAGGCAAAGTAAAATTTACAGACGTCGGGTACTCTGGATCCGTCTCTAACCAACAAGGTGGATCTGGACATCTTCCAGTGTAGGATTTCCCCTCACGACTGTCTATCAGAATAACCTGCATGTAGAAATTAGATTTAAATCAGATCAGTACAAGAAAGGTAGTTAAGATCTGAACGGTAAGAAGTGATCAGTTCTGAATAGTTAAAGGTTCTCATCCATCCTTCTCTTTGGAATAATAGTTAAAGGGCATTTTTACACTTTTAAGTGTAAAAGATGTTTAAGGCTTCCCTTACATAGAAGTATTCGGTATACGAAAACGCGGGATAACAAAGGCATTCCGAGGATTCACCACCGTGAAGCCATTGTTAACCGGCATTTTCGTATACCGCATACTTCCATGTAAAGGAAGCCTTATGCATACGGCCTCTGATTATTATGTAATGGGTAATACCCCTCTGTGGAAAGTCTGGTATGGGATTATTCATTATATGAATGCCAACTCCCCAGACACAACAAAAAATACAAACCTTATCGTATCCCCATGCATCAGACGTACCGGCACGTACCCGGAGCCATTTTAATTTCCCTATGCCATTTTGGCAGGATGTGACGTCAAGAATATACGTATTTGTCCTACAATATAAAGATACATTGAGATGCTGCCGCCAGGGGAGGGCATACGGATGCAAAGTGTGCAGGTGTAATATAATCAGATGCACCCCGTCTCTGTTGCATCCCTTCTATTGTATGGAAGGCATTTGGTGACGGCAGACTCTGTCAGTAGATGCTTGTCCCATTGTACACTGGTGGACAGAAATATTAGGACATTTTCAAAATTCTAAGTCATTTTCCTCTTATGCCTTCCTTTTGTCTCTAACCACTAAGTTATTTTTCTCATTGATCAGAACATTTTTACCTTGGCAAGTGGGTTGTATAATACCCTCTGATTGTCCATACAAAAGTTTATTAAGAACGAGTTGCTGATCCATGAGCAACAAAGATAATTATGATGGGTGCCATTCAAGTCTCTCTAATTCGAAGGCTAAAGGTGTTGGAGGGGAGAAGTATGGATGAAGCGGCATCTACACTGTATCAGCAACCCCATGCCAATAACGCCACTAACCTTTGGCATGGACAATCTCATGGGATTATATCGGGTGGCCCAAAAAAAAACGTGCCGAACTTCAAATCTTGATTTCTCAACAACTGCCCATTAGAATTCAATGAAATTTTGTGCTGTACCATTTAAAGGTGTTTTGTTTAACGTGTGAATTTTTTGCATTTATATTTTTGGTATTAGGGCCGTATCACTCAAAATAAAAATCATGGTAAAAAATGTGATTCCGGAATCCAATAAGATACGAAAAAACCCATTCCGAACTTCAAATTGCTATTTCTCAACAACTATTTATCATAACCCCAAGAAAATTTATTCAATACTGTTCCGTGGCAATGTTTCTACAATGTGAAAGTTTCAGCTCGATATCTTTGGTATTAAGACTGTGGCACCAAATATAATAACCATAGTAATCACACATTGATCATATTTTAAGAGACAATGGTGAAACTTTGAAACGCTAGATTCAAATATGGGGTTTTAGTAATGAGCGCCACGGCGTAGACACTGAAGTTATTGGATTAATACTTTCACATATTAGAGCCAATATCACGAGGCGGTGTTCGACAAAATTTCATTATAAGTTGTATTAAAGTGTTTTTGAGAAATGAAAATTTAAAGTTCGGGAAATTTTTATCCACCCATTTCTTATAGGACTCCGGAATCGCATTTTTCCCCTATGACTTTTAAATTGAGTGATACGGCCCTAGTACCAAAGCTATCAAAGCAAAAATTTTACACGTTAAACAAAACATCTTTAAATGATATGGTGCCAAATGTCATTGAATTATAACGGACAGTTGTTGAACAATCGAAATTTGAAGTTCGGCACGTTTTTTTTGGGCCACCCGATATAACCCACTTGCCAAGGTAAAAATGATCTGGTTAATAAGAAAAATAAGTAGTAGTTAGAGACAAAAGGAAAGCAAAAGAGGAAAATGACTTAGAATTTTGAAGGTGTCCTAATATTTCTGTACATCAGTGTAGGCTAACTGCCGCTTATTCCGTGAAAGTCTATTGTTGGGGGCATTCTTTTACGGGGTGCACCTGATTATACTACACCCTTTTGAGGACTTTATAGGGTAAGGGTTATGACGTCATTGTCGTATCGTTTATGTCGATCGTTGATTTTCCAAATCTGACCAATAGAGGCCTTGCAATGACGTCATCCTGGCGGCCATGCTGAGGGGCAAGTGGGCAGAGGTGTGAGCTGACCGTGACGTGGCCTGCGTGAAGTGCGCGACGCCAGTGTTTGACGTAACGTCATTGGGACATTTCGCTGCGCCTCTGCAGCATGTGCCCCCCAGCATGGCGGCTTGTGACGTCATTTGCAAGGCCTCTATATTTCGTGAGGAAAATAATGATTTACTCTAAATTCCCACTTACCTGTCCCATTCCTGAACTCGGAAAAAATGACCAAATCCTAAGTTGAAGATATCGCCCGGCTATATTCTTTGCCAGGCTCAGGAGTGGGACCAGTAAGTGGACAGGACATTACAGTTTCTGAGCATACCCCCTCCCCGTTGTCTTCAACTCAGGATTTAGTCCTTTTTCCTAGTTCAGGAATGGGACAGGTAAGTGGGAATTTAGAGTACATTACATTTTATTTGCTTACTGGCCGGACAGCATGTCGTTATCTGCCAAAAAATTCTCGATGTTGCAACTTTCACCGAAGGCATCAAAGTAGAAGGGCCCGCCTGTGCCGCAGTAACTGCAACTGACCGTGTATGCAATAAGCTTCAAATTACCTGCTCCTGCAAAAAAAAATACGATAAGGTTACATAAAAAAAGAAAGCTGGTGACCGTCCCGCCCGACCCGCGAAAACGGCCCCACCCCGTTTTTTTCAAAAAATTTTTTTCAAAAAAAAATATTTTTTTTCAAAAATTTTTTTCAATCAAAAATAACTTTTTTTCTACTTTTATCCCCAAAACGTTCAAATTGCCCGCCTCTTACATATATTTTGACCATTGACATCACTTGTTGTTCAGTTCATATCGCACCTGGGATACAAAGGACGCGATTTCAAGGCATTTGGTTGTTACCATTCACTCATTCTTCATGCCAATTCACTGTAAAAAAAATTTTTTTAAAGCCTTAAAAAGCCTCCCCCTACCCACCTCCTCCCCGAGAAAAGGACGATCACCATTTTTTTATGTGGCCTAATGCCAACCAAGGACTAAACCTCGTCCCTTCCCACATGCCATCATATATTGAAAATCAGGTTGGCAAAAAGGTGTTACGGTTTTTTTTTAAAAACTTTCCTCACCTGAACATTAAAGGGGTGCGATATTGCTAATTTTTTTGACAGCCGATCAGGACCGGGATGTCAGTTTCATTTCGATAGTTTTAACCACTAGTGACACCTATTGAGGCAGTGAGCTTGGGTCCCCATTCCAGGAGATGAATTTTGCATTAAATACCGGAGCTATCATTGACGTTTGATGACCCCACCCCCCACCCCCCAAAAAAACATAGAGAGTAGGATACTTACCCGTGCACACAGTGGCAGTAATCAAAATGCGGAAAATAACAAGGCAAATATCCGTCGTCATTGCGCTGCTGGTGTCCAATCACGTATTGATACCACGCCTATGATGTCCGACGTCCTAACTCTGCAAGTGCGTGTTAGCAATGGCCTTCCTTCCGCCTGATGGAGTGTTATCGTATTGATCAAAATGCAAGGTCACCAGTGCAAGGTTACCAACGGAAATCTATTTCACACGTTAATTAACACTCCTTAAAAGAGTTCGACGTCCAAGTTGTAAACAAACCAGTTTGTTTACAAACATGGTCGGCAAACTAGTTTTATTCCTTCGTGAAGGTGGCAGCACCAATAGCGCCCCGTGATCGTTAGACTGGTTCCCGGTCCGATGCAACTCACTCACGATATTCACGTCAGTACATATCACCGACAATAGGTGGCAGCACCGCAGGCGTCGCGTGGATAGAGAACCAGTGAGTGAGTGTTTACAACTTGGACGTCCAGCTCCGATTATCCTCCCACACCTTGCATGTAAGATACATGAACGCTCTCTTGTACCCAGCCCCAATAGACTGGTAGGAGAGACCAATCTTGTCCCAGAAGTTGGAAAAAATTAAGGGGTGGACGACCATTCAATGGGCCGTATGCATAAAAATGAAGCATTTACTTCTAGCAAAAGCAAAAAGTAAAAGCAGTTGCTTGAAGCCAAAAGTAAAAGTAAAAGCAATTACAGTAGAACCTCGCTCTTGCGGACACCCTTGGGACTGAGCTCAGCTGTCCGTAATAGTGAGGTGTCCGCAATATTGAAACTCCATCAATAACGGACACCAGGTGGCTCTGTAGTAGGTCAATGGTATTCATTCCCTTGAGGGCTCATTCTACCGTATTTGAGGGCAAGGGTGAACTCAAATCAGGAATGATTTCATTTGATATAAATTGTTGATTAGAAAACTATATCTTGAACAATTTACAATAATTTTGAAAATGGCTTCAAATTTTCACCTGCTGTCCGTAATAGTGAGGTTATGGGACCCAATTTTCCGGAAATCAACTGTCCGTTGTCCTGAATAGTGAGGTGTCCGCAATATTGAGTTAAATTTATATTGAAAATGGCTTAGGAAAATTCGGGACTGGACAGATCTGTCCGTAATCTTGAGGTGTCCGCTGTATTGAGGTGTCCGTTAGGTCAGGTTCTACTGTACTTGGTTTCATATGCATAATCTTTTACTTCTACTTCAAAGCAAATGCTTGTCAAGTATAAGCATTTGCTTTGAAGTAGAAGTAAAAGATTTACCAAAGGTTCTACAGTTAGAGCAATTGCTCAGTATTATCTTGGTATTATGCATATGAATTCTAGTATTTGCTAGAAAGGAACAAGTAAATAGTAACTGTTTTTTCTAATAGCAACTGCTTTTTAGCAAAAGCATTTACTTTGGGTTTTATGCATACGGATGGGAGTAATTGCTTCATTTTCAAGTAAAAAGCATTTGTTTTTCTTTATGCATATGGACCATAATGAGCAATAAGTCTCTCTCATTCTTGTCAACAGCCAAAAATAGCCCGACTATCAGAAACTCGTGTCAATTTTATTGTGGGCGATTATAAATTTCACGCTAGCAAGAACCCGTGGCGACCGGCGATTCTGAGTTTGGCCGAGATTGGAATGCACGGCAGGGCTGGAATTGGTGCAACACATTGTGCACTCAGTAGGGAGAATCTAGAAAGCAATCGAACAACACCATTAAAAAAAGTAAAATTGCTACCAGAACAAAGTCATATTTGCAAATTGAACCACCCGTTGCACCAGGATATGCTATCCTCTATTACCATGCCGAATTTCGAGGCGAAACAAAGCTTCTAATGTGACTTTATTGAGCCGACTTCCAGCATTATTATATAGATATATCTGTGCACTGAGCCTGAAACATGAGACAATCGGACCGAAAACTGATTTGCAAGATCGAATACCATTCTGCCTTTCATTCCTTCGATTAGAAACTAAGATAGTCATCAAGTTATTGCTTTGGATAGTTGCGCAGCAACATGTAATGCCCTAATCACACTGAGCTATAGTACGTTTAAATCATCTGGAGCTCGATGGGAGGCCCTTTGGTTGTCAGGCAGACCTTGTTAGTGAAGTTTGGCTGTTGAAATGCGTTTTATTGACGTGACGCTTCCAGCCAATCCCGTGCCTATGCCTGTGTTCAATTTCGAATCAAGGCCTGGTTGCACGTTCTATTTCGACCCAAGATTCAGCTGGTCAGAAAACAAAATGTGTGTTGGACCGTTTAGAGTAAACCCTAAGTCCATTGTTGTCCGCATTCGGAACTTCCGATGGCAACTGCTCGGCAATTTCCGTAGATACTCGCATTTCCCCTCGGACACAAGTCCAAGGCAGCCATCTTGAACGCGCAACGATCGCTGCCCGTTTGTGAGAATTCAGATGCGGTCGCCTCATCACACCAGCGCATGAACTAAATAGGTCGCATAAAAACGTTGCGTTATTGATCAGTAATTGGCAGATTGGGTGAGATACCGGTAAGTTTATATATAATATGCCTCAACTTATCGAGCAAGTACAGTACCTTGCACAATTGACCTCCCTTCCGCGCCGCGCACCATCCGCGTACTACATACAGCGTCATGCACGTACCGTCCTCGTATCTTCCGAGGACGTGGCGCAGCGTCATGGAAGGCACGCAGTGACGACGTAACGTCATTCACCCGACGTCACGCAACAGAGACGAGTGACGTACCCGTACCATACGCGATGAACTGAAGCATACCTTCCTCGTCACGTACGGGGAAGGTACGCGGATTTAGGGAGGTCAATGAGGAACCCGCCCTGCGGTTTATCCCGACAGGTCGGCGCTGCGAGCGATTGTACCGAAACGACGTCATTGACGTTGTTTTAGGTGTTGACGTTGCGTCATGAAAAAAATTCCTGTACATTTTTCTACAGGAAGAATGACACAAATGACGTTGTCCTTATCGCTATTGGATCTCTTAAATTTAAGAAAAAAAAGGAATGAGTTTAAAAGAAAATTTCATCTGCTACACGATTATGCAAGTTTTACTGCCATGCGACCAACACAAATGGTTTATTTTCACGCCAGAAATAAATGAAAATAACGTTAGAAAAAAGAGATTTCGGTCACATCGCTCGCAGCGCCACGTTGTGACGTTAGTGTGCGGGTTCCCCCATTGTGCCAGGTACTGTACGGTTGAACATCTTAACAGGCCAAAATTCGGCGAAAATAGTCCCACGGCGGTCACGTGGGTTTGATGATAAACAACATGGCTGCCTTGGACTTGTGTCCGAGGTGAAATGCGCCGCCCAGTGACAGATAGCAGTTCGCCTCAGGTCGTTCCGAATGTGTTGTCCGGTTACTAGGGGTTTGATTGACATACGCCCATCGAGCTCCAGATGACTCAAACAGACAGCGCGTTCTTGAAAATTTTGCCGAACGGGCTCAAACTGTCTGCGAACGGAGTGGACGTAGTGGCAACTTTTTACAGTCTTTTTACGAACTTCATGGACGGGAAGGGTGCTCCAGAACATCGAGGCATTATTTTGCCAAGGGTTACACGTTCTAGCCCGTTTTACGATTTTTTTAGGACGGGGCAGGACGTTTTGAGAACTACAATCAGTGTGACAGGCCCTTAAGCAATGGTATTTTACTGAACATTACCGGTATGGTGATTCTCTGATATTCTATTGAATAAATAGTAATGTGTAATGCTATGTTCACACTATCACGAATCACGCCACGATTGAAATCGCGAAGCCCCCTTCTCACCAACATCCTGACCAAGTCCCGATCTATTTCTGACCAAAATTTCCCCCAGAGCGGGGGAGTCAGGAAGAATCGTGCAACTTTTTGCAGTAATCGTGGTTCAAATGCGTTCAATCCCCGATGCAAATAATTTTGCTAGGTTCCTGATTGAAATCGTGGTCTTAATCGTGGAGTAATCGTGGTGATCCTACATGTCCTATCAGATCTTATCAGACCTTGAGGTCAGTCAGTCCCCTACTGAACACAGGTCATACCATAATTATTCATTATCACAATAAGCCAATCGGGCATTTCTTTGCGTATGGGAGTGTAGTGCGACAAGCCGCCGTCTTACCCCCGGCCATTCTCACTACAATAGATGGACACCCATACTTCGCACGGCCATCCACATGTTGTCAGATGTGTATCATTCTAACAGCTTCGGAGGTGGGTATAGGCCTAGGCCTATAACAGGCTAAACCAAATCTTCACAATACCTCCTTTCAATGAAACATTAAGCGCAGTCGGCAACAAAAGAGCCCATGGATATCTCATGGATGGAAATATTTTTTCAAACTGGACTGGAATTTCCGTTTTGTTTGCAAACGGCCGAAGGGATGGAGCCGGTACACGCGTACCGGTACCAGATAAAACTGAGTTGCGTCGGCGGACGATGACCAGACGTTCCAATGTTCTGCTTGAACCACCATTTTGACGGCGACACGTAAGTAAAATAACCCGAGAATTTCACGACGGCTCAACTGCAATGGGCCGTATGCATAAAAATGAAGCATTCCCTACTTCTAGCAAAAGCTAAAAGTAAAAGCAGTTGCGTAAAGCCAAAAGTAAAAGTGAAAAGCAATTACTTGGTTTCATATGCATAATCTTTTACTTCTACTTCAAAGCAAATGCTTATACTTGACAAGCATTTGCTTGTTTACCAAAGGTTCTACAAGTTGGAACAATTGCTCAGTATATGAATTCTAGCATTTGCTAGAAAGGAACAAGTAAATAGTGATTGCTTTTTCTAATAGAAATTACGTTTTAGCAAAAGCATTTACTTTGGGTTTTATGCACAAGCATATTGACCCGCGGCGAACACATTTTGAGAGAGTGTGTTTGTCCTTGAATATCCTGTGGTAGAGGGTTTGTTGCTTTTATATTGATGAGTGTGTTTGGAGAGGGGTAGTGTCATGGCTAGGAATCCATTTGTTAATCGTTAAACGTCAAAGCACAGGCACCTCTGAGAGTCGTCAGTAGGGTTATCAGGGCTAAACTCGGGGTCAAGGGTTAGGGTTAGGGGCTAAGCGTAGGGCGGTATCTAGTACACAATAGGGCGAGGTTTCGCAAGCGCCTGGTTAGGCCCTACGACGACGTTTATCTATTGTGTGGGTATACCCAAACAATACGTCGTCGTATGGCCTAACCGGGCGCTTGCGAAACCTCCCTGATACATAGAATACACATTAAGGTATGAAAGCGTTCGCAACCCGATTTCTGCCAAAACACCGCCACTTCAAAGTCTCGAAACTCACAGAAAAATAAAGTTAATTTAGTCAAATTTGCTCACCGAGTATTCTATGCAATCTAAATTTTTGTATCCACATCAAATTTTTTCAACAAGGGCATTTTTAATCTACCTCTGCGCCAATATTATCGGCCTATTTTACGCTTCGAACTGACCGCTTTACCCGACGTCCATCCTGTTGTGATGGGGGATGACGTTGCAACTCCTCGGGAATCAATAAAAGGCTTTACTGCAGAACACAGCGTAAAGCGGCCCATACATCATCAATATTATTGCACAATATGAGGATCAAAATGGGCAATATTATTGCCAATCTTCTTCTATCCATCATGGCAGAGGCATATGTTCCCATTTTGGACCCACGCATATCGTGATGGGTGGTGCATCTTGGTCTTAAAACGCACAAGTGTGTGGATGTCTTAAGATTGGCCTCAAACATGACCAAACGGGCCTATGCTCTACACTGCTGACAGAGCCGTCGGGCAGCTCATCGTATAAATAATAATCTCATTTGCAAATACCAATTGTTCTCTTTTTCAGCGAAAAGGCTATTGTATTAAAAGAATAAATCGCTTGTTAAAATGCTCGAACTGTGGACATCTTTTATGACCATCTTTTTCTTTCGTAGGGATTTGACGCTGGTTATTCATTGCATTGTAGTCTTTGGCATTGAGAAGGCTTAGTTCCGACTGAGTGGGTCGCATGCAATATGATCCCACCGCGAAGACAAGGTAAATATCATAAACATAATGCTGATGTAAGCGATCATCTCAAAATTACCTGAGGCCACAAGAGACGAACACGTTTAGTCTCTCCCGAGACCCCNCAAGGTAAATATCATAAACATAATGCTGATGTAAGCGATCATCTCAAAATTACCTGAGGCTACAAAAGACGAACACGTTTAGTCTCTCCCGAGACCCCCCCCCCACACACACACACGCATGTTAATCTGGTCATGTTCCGACTTCAAATTACCCTTGTGGAACTCTCCACTGCGAGTGCGGTCAGTGGAGGAAGAAAAATCACATCAATGCGCATGCGCGCAGGTCGGATGAATCCGGATTCGGGCCTCATTTGCGTTTAGACGAGAATTTTAATCTGGTCGTATGTGGTCCAATGTGGTCGAATGTGGATTCGGGACCAGCAAAATCGGTGGTTCATTTTAAATTCACATTGGAGTGCACTGGCTAGTGTTTACACGCAAGGATTTTGAATCACAATCGGATTCGATCGGATCCATGTGGATTTTGCCTGTTGTCTAAACGGCCCTATTTAAGGGAAGTGAATATTTTCCTCTTTTACAGCGAACAGACGACTGGTCGTGTTGATTGCTACCGTTGGGGCCGTCACCATTTTCTTGGTGATTGGTACCACCGAGAAGAACATCGGGCAAACCTCCCGCCATCGTGGCCATGGTGACGTAAAAGAAACGGAAGGACGTCATCCGCGCGGAACGGGAACAAATTCTACAGCGATATGTCGAGAGGAGGTGAAAGATATCAAGATTATTGGCGGGAAAAATGGAAATGTGACAGGGCACACTGGGAAAACTGAACATGCACTGAACGAAAAGAATGGTGGTCTTCTTGAACTCGTGAAGAAAAAAGCAAACACTGGTGTCAAAAATGAGGATCTGAATACCGCTGTACCAAAGCAAGGATCGAAAAAGATGGTGATGGAAAAGGGAAGGCTGGATACACAAAATATGAGTTCATGGCGAGCGTATATCAAGAATATTACCAATAAATTTCCATTCGAGGGTTCCCGCATTCTTAAAGGCAAGATTGGGAAGTTTTACAGGAAAAATGAATTGGCCCACTCACATCGTGTGGTGTTCATGGATTTGCTGGTTAAGTTCCTTCAAATAGCTGAGCAGATCAACTTGACCTATTTTATCTACGGTGGCAGTTTGATCGGGAGCTGGCGTCACCATGGTTTCATACCGTACGACGATGACCTTGACCTTATTGTCAAGAATTCCCAAAAGGGGGCGCTGTTGAAAACTATCAAAAAGCTTAATCCTGATTATGTGGGTATCGATGGTCATCCGATTATAAAATTTTGGTCACAAAATTTCACTGACCGAATAAAGGGCACGAGGCATCGCTGGCCATTTATTGATATACTGTTCTACGAAGAGAATGCGACACACATCTATGATCTGTTAATACCATCCCTAATATTCAGAAAAAGTGATGTATTTCCGCTTCACAAGCGTCCGTTTGAGGGCGTCATGGTGAACGCGCCGAGAAACTCTCCAAAGATGATTATGATGACATATGGAGCAGGCGCAGCTGAAGCTTGCATTTGGCGGAGTTACAGCCACAGATTTGAAAAAAGTGTTAAGAAGCCGTCGCCGGTGTCCTATGTGCGGTGTAAAATTTTTAAGGGGGTGTATGCTTTCGTTGATCGACGATTTCTGAATGGAAAAATGAAGGAGACTCTAATGTTGGGGGACAAGATAATACAAAACAAGATTGTTGATGAGCCAGAGGAGAACTGGACGCCGATTTATTCTTGCAAGGCAGGGAAACTTTGAAAAACGGGTAATTTTGCTTGGAAACCCGAAAGTTAATCATGCTAATGCTAATTTGTGTGCGGTGACGAAGGGAGCGAGCGCCAAGAATGATATTCTCAGGATGTACACTGGTACCCGGTCCTAACAATTTTACATCGGACTTTTGCATATGTTAGGACCAGTGGTGCCTATCGCGTTCGTGAATCTGATTGCCGGTGCTGGCGCAGGTGATAACTATAGAAACTATTTTGTTGATACCTTTCTACATCTATTTTTGACA
Organism: Notospermus geniculatus; assembly: GCA_002633025.1. NCBI lineage: Eukaryota > Metazoa > Nemertea > Pilidiophora > Heteronemertea > Lineidae > Notospermus > Notospermus geniculatus. The sequence goes on along the minus strand of NMRB01001532.1, from coordinate 54,584 downwards.
CCTTCGTGATTGGTGGATTTCCTGGGTCAAATGGAGGTCACCTTCTATCTGCATTCCGGTACGTCAGCCCAAGGTCAGCCGTATTGAGAATTCAATAAATTTACATAATATTATACGTAAAATTTCAAAGTGACGTCACTGGCAGAATTCCTCCAAAATGGCGGCCAATACTGGTCCTACCAAACAAGCCACGCGGCGACTGCAGCGCGCATTGGAGGATTAGATAGGCCCCTACTATGTACATGTAGTCTAATCAGGGTGACTTTGGTTCAGTCCCTGGCTCAACTGGACTACGAACTACGGACTACTATCGACAGTGTTTCATATTCATGATGTTTATTGCGTTGTGTTGAAAATTTTCTTTGCCTGCTTAATACATACAATGTATATGCTATTACACTGTTCATGGTAGGCCTGACACGGAAGATGGTTCCCTTAATCTTCGTTCTTTGTCCCAATCACTTCGCGTCTGTGTCTTCATTTTCGTCATCAGAGCCAAAAATTTTCTCAGCCCCTTGTTCCATTCCTATTTCGATACCAGTTTCTAAGACCGAGCCGATGATACTCCCTGCAATATAGATGTAGAATAGGGGTGACTCAGTACTTCACTGTCACTGTCACACCTCGATTTTGTGTTTGGAGTGAGTTCTCAGAACGGCCTGGTAAGGTGAGACAACCTTAGCGAGGAGTCTTCAGTTGTTGAAGCATACTCATCCGTAAACGTCCTCGTAGACCTAAACGGACCGTTGCGAAAACTCGCACTTCTCGCCCAGATGACTGTCTCTTGAAATGATATGTTTGCTCTACCGATGTGTACATGTTGGTGGCTCACAACACCTGAAGTTCGAACTCTTCGAATGCATCCAAAACCTCAGGGGCAGTGCGCAATACGCTGGTCGATGCTCCCGTGAGACATACTCCAGTGGGAGGAAAGGCCCAGAGGTCCTGCGCTGGGACGAGGAACCCTCGGAAACCGTTGTTCCCTTTACGACGAATAGTAATCTGCCAACGACGGCATACGGCAAACTTTCCAAGTTTGCTGCCAAAGTTGCTGACCTTCTAAGATGAAGGCGTCGTTGTGACGGTCCGGTGAGGCACTGGCGCCGGGTAAGGTAAGGTACACCGGAGCATTAAGGAAAAGATCAACGATACCAAAAAGGGACTAATGATTATTTACCTGGAATATCGGCGAAACCGCCTGACATCGACTCGCCGATTTTCTTCGCTGCTCCGCCACCACTTCTCCGAGAACCAGAACGTGAGCGCCGTGACCCGCCGCGACTTCTCCGAGAACGAGACCGAGAGCGCTGTTTGCTGCTGCGTCTCCTACTTCTACGTCGCCGGGATCGTAGAAAACCTCCGGCCTCCTGGCTGGATGCCTGAAAATATTCGTTTACAGTCAGGCCAAGCTTGTTAAGGGGACGTGGCAATGCTTGGGATTGGACCATTACAAAGATGCGGTGTACAGTTGTCTTCATGGGGCGTATGCACCAAACGAAGATTATCTTGAACTCAGGTTGAGCCACAACTTTTCCATTGTCACATCATGCCTGGCAAACCTGAACAATTGAAAAGTTGTGGCTCAACCTGAGTTCAAGATAATCCTCTTTTGGTGCATATGGGCCTCTATGACGTCAGCTTCATACCACGGCATTCAATGGCTCCATTTGAAATTCCATCAGAATACTAGTAGGCCTGCATTTTGACATGAAAAAGATTCAAAGAACATGGGTAAGTACAAGTATTCCCCTAGTCTCAGGGGACTACTTACCCTTTTAATCATGCTTTTCCTCAGTTCCAATTCATGTTGACTGGTTCCGTCTCCGTTTTCATTCTCTACTCCATTAGACTCGCGGAACACCAGTACCGCTGAAAAAATATTTACAGTACTGTAATGTACGTTCAAGGAGGTGCGACAAGGGCCGTATCTGGTCAGAGCCTGGGGAGGTGCACATTTTTTGAGAAGGTGAAACTCCTCCTGTAGACGAGGCATGAAATTTGGTGTAGGCCTTAATTTACTTGCATTATCAGTCGAAGGAACATTCTAAGTGTTACTGCGGTGTTTCCGCTCATCGATACTGGGCTGTCATTGAGCAATATGAACAAAAACGATGACAGTCGTCTGAACATTTTGCAAATTTTCTGAAGAGTAACAAAGATGCTCTATGGAGGGGGTTCTGGGGGGCTACCCTAGAAAATTTTGAAATCAAGTGGTGTTGTACGTAGTAAAACGCTTGAAAGTGAGCCTGAAGTAGGCCTACCACAGTATGGAGAGGAAGGTCGGGTGAGAAGAGGAGCTGCTCTAGCGTCCAATGGAAATATCTAGTATGTCACATTTTGTTGTTTTCGAGAAAAATGGGTTTATGTGGAATGACAACTTGGAAGAGTTTTGTTGTGGAAAACACTCCTAATTAAAAATATGTCATACAACAGGATTAAATGCAAACTGCTATGTTTTACCTCCGATTTCATGCTGAATTTGCAAAGGTAAAAACGTAGTAAGTCACAATTCTGATGACTTAGACGTAAAAACCGAGTAAGTGCATCACTGTTTTTCCGAGGCTTTGGCGAATATTTTGCAAACAAAAACTGTTTATTATGATGAAACAATACCTACTAAGTACGAATTTGGCCTTAACTCAGTTTTTCCAAAAATGTGACTTACTAGGAATTTCCATTGGACGCTAGGGCTACAATAAAAAAATTATCCCACTTACCGAGTACAACAGCAACAAGGGTAAGTACAATCAACTTGTTCATCTTCACTTACTGATACCGCCGCCAATTTGAAATGAACACGGTACTTGTGTCTTCGAGTGCCAATTCATCATGAAAACAAGTATTTGATCCCAGGAATATAATGCAATGTCGCCGGAAGATTGTTTTGTCCTTTGATCACGTTCAATTTTTGATTTATTCATTGCGTTTTTAATTTAGGAGCCAGCGCTTGTTATTACTGTAAGAACGGCTGCGTCCCGTCCACAACGTCCAGACGTTTGGTCATGAAAACAAAATGTAAGCCTACCTAAAAAACTAATTCGTTTATAGGGGTACGATATTTCCACTTTTTGTCGACAGCCGGCGCCACCGGCGGTGATTTCATCATTCTCCAACACCGTATATTCTGCATTTCGAATTACAATACAATGCATACGTGGATACCCTAGGAACGAGAGTTACAGTGATGGGGCGAGGTTGATAAGCGTAGTTTAACAACATTGTCAATAGAGGTCTAACAACGTCGCAATCTTGTCTTGAAACCACGTGACTCGTCGACCGTTGGTGACGTCAGAAAAGCCCTAAATTCCGGGCTTTTTGATTACCGCGTACCTGGCCTCATACTCTCCCACCCCAACGCCATCTGTCGAGGCCAGTGGAACCAGGCTAAACGCGGGTGTGTCCCTTACTCTGTTGTTGTCTGCATTTTATTGTACCTTGGGCATAACCCACCATTGGTTTCTCTTGTTTTGAGAAAATTATTTGTCAGCTGTTGGTCTGATTTTAATCAGATACTTTCTGTCAGAAATGTTTCGTAGGGGGCGATCGCCCCATTTGACTTTGTTTGCCAGTTAGCACATTTGTTGTTCATCCATAAAATACTTTATCCTCGCCTCTAAGAGGTCAGTCATTAATGTCCAGAAAGTGACACCTTCAGGGCAAGTCTAGGCATTGCCAGGTCATTGTGCGTACAATATTCCAACAAACTTCTTCGTTCTGATTGGTGGAACAAAGAACGAAGCACCGGCGCCAATTATGGAATGGAACAAAGGCCTCGTCATGAGTACTCTGGACTGACCTCTTAGAGGCGAGGATGTAGTAACTACTCTGTAGTATAACATTTCATGTACCTTTTTCTAAGGTCTGAATAAAACAATCTTGAATCTAGCGCAGGATATGGAAGGAATACAGTGCCCCTTTAAAGGAGCACGGTATTGCCACTTTTTCTCGACAGCCGGCGCCACTGTGCCACTCGCCAACGCAGGGACCAACGACGTATTGGCGAGTTGACCCGATTTCCTCCGTACATTTTGTAATGCATTTTTGTAGTTCGTATTACTGCCGCTAGGTGGCTCCCTCTACGTCGGCAGTCAAATAGCGCATTTGAGATCCAATACCGTGCTCCTTAGTGTTCTCACACTCTCAGCCTCGTCTTCAAACCGTTTCGGGACATCTTTGAATGGGATTCTACCGGCTGACGGAGCAATGCCGTCTTTACAGTAAAATTAAATACAATCCGACTTATGATTTTCAATAACCAGATATTAACTTGATATAAAGTAAATTCCGTGTTTAAAAATATTTGTACTGCATGATACGTAACTCGAGCAGCTGTTTACGGTCGTGCCGTACGTTCCTGTAGTACCGGTGTACCCCGGGACAGATTTATTGAAATTCTGCCACATGTGGACTGGCGAAGTGATAGACATGAATTGGTTCACATCTTTGCCGCCCATGATCCCCGTGGCGCTCGGACTTGATGTCGGAGCGCCGCGGGTGTGTAGGCGGCCAACGCTGGAACCAGAGATACCAAGATTGGTTTCACAGAATGTCACGAGATGTCGCCGCGGACGCCTGGCTTGCAGCTGTGCCCCGAATGAACTGAAAGAAATCCAGGGGCGGAGCTAGGGGGGGGGGAGCAAAAAGGGACAAAGCAATT
>NMRB01001532.1:13495-43069 GCA_002633025.1 Notospermus geniculatus | reverse complement strand
AATATTTGGATTAATTTTTTTGACAGCAGGTCAGTGGTTTAGTGCATGTTACTAGCTATCCATTGGTATATAGAATGTGCCGATCGGCCGTCTGGTTGCCGAGAAGTCGCCACTTACTTTCTGGCAAGCAGCCAAAAACGGCGTGCAGTTTGCCTTGTAATTGCGATATTTGGGGGTACTTTTCATCAAACCCTTCGATTTTTTGTGTGGTTAGAACCTTTTTAGGATAAAAATTGATGTTCCATCTGAAAGAGAATTGTCTTAGGATTCGATTAAGAGTACTCTGATGAAAATCGAGCCAATAGTTTTGCTGTGAGCGTGGTTTGAAGTGAAAAAGTCATAAACAGCCCAGCCATGAAGTTAGATCCCTTTTCTTTTTTCTCTCTTTATATTTTTTCTCGGGCCGGGGTATTGTTCGTGGGGGCTGACAACATCATACCCCGTACGCGTCAAGTCCCTGTGGTGATGACACTCTCAACGTAACCTATTAACCTTGGGGTGTTCAGCGACTTTTTGACCGGGTTTTCTCATACATGTAGATGGTCACATATGCAGTACAGTATCAAAATCAAGCTGACAACGTTGTTCTGTTGGTATATAGAGGCTTTGCAATGACGTCATCCTGGCAGCGATTCTGGGAGACACAGGGCGCAGAGGTGTGAGCCGACCGTGACGTGACTTGCGTGAAGTGCGCCACGCCATTGTTTGACGTAACGTCATTGGGGCATGCACGGCTCATTTCGCTGCACCTCTGCAGCAGTGTCCTCCAGCAAGGTGGCTTGTGACATCATTTGCAAAGCCTGTATTGTGTTAGGCTTCTGTTACATAGAAGTATACGGTATACGAAAACGGTGGTTAACAAAGGCTTCAAATGGATTCAGGACCGTGAAGCCATTGTTAACCGGTGTTTTCGTATACCGTATAGGCCTACATGGTGTACTTCTATGTAATGGAAGCCTTAGATACATGTACCGGTACATGTATCCCTGTCTAGTAATTGAGATGCTTTGAAATAAAATAAGGTAAAGGTTGAAAATGTGTGGCGGTCAAAGTGTTAAAAACTTGTTTTAATTTGTTTTCCTTGTTAGGTGCATGACCGCCTGGAGGACAACACACTCCAGCCAGAGGGGAACAATGCTGTGGAGGTCTTAAAAGATGCACTGGAAGAGATGGAAGAGAATGAGGAAGATCAAGTGATTGAACTCCGCAAGATTCTGTCCGACATTTATGTTCAGGTTCGTGCCTAATGACCGGTAACCCTTTAAAAGTGCAAGAGGTGATGCTCACAGGGGCGGATCCATGATTTCAGAAAAGAGGGGGCACACTGTGCTAGAAACATTGAAATCTGCAGCGAATTTCAATGATTTGCTCCAAATTTCAGAATTTCACGGTCAATTTTACAGATGTTAGCCAGAAGGGGGGCACGCGCTGGGTGCGCCCCCGGATCCGCGCCTTTCTCATTTCTAAATATCGTATCTAAACGGATGTGAATGGCTTCATAGCCACTGAGGCTTCGTGTAGGCCCCAGTTTCTGTACCACTAGCAGGTAGGCCATAACTTTTGTGATTAAAATGATACAGTACTATACAACAATAGGTTTTTGTCTCATGTTGAATTACGCATTTTGGTTTCAGTCGATGATGCAGGCGCATGATGACATCGCTGGAAAGAGCTATGAGCCGCTACCAGAGGTGTTTCCAGCGGTGGCGACGACCACAGAATCTACGGTGGAACCCTCGTTCACCGCACCGGCAGATGCGATAAGGATGGTCGGAATACGAAAGGCAGCTGATGAACCATTGGTAAGTTTCGCCCATAAAAGATGGCGCAAATTTTGCTGAAAACCGAAGAAACATGTCCCCAAAATAAGCTAAAAAATACAGTGGAACCTCTCTATTTAAAGCGGATTGTTCGCGTCTGTCCAAAGTGAACCAAAAATAAAACAAAACGTTTTATTCGTAACAACAACTGGTAAATGCATTGCGGCGGTCTGCTTTAAGGACACGTGCAGGACAGGTAGATGTGTCCTTAATTGAGAGGTGTCCTAATTACAGAGGTGAAACAGAACTGATCAGTTTCGAACTGAACTTCGGTGTCCTTAATAGAGAGGTGTCCTGGCAGAGCTGTCCGCAAAGAGAAGTATGAATCAAGCCTTAAGATGTCGGTACCCAGTAGGCCTACATCTCTGTGGTATTAGAAGCCCATAAATGCCTTTTTTCTCATGTCAATACACTGAATTTGCATGACATGTTGCATGGTACTAGAGCTTTTGAAGCAAAACTCTGCAAATCTTCGAATCCTGCACAACCCCTTGATTTGAAAACCCTATTATTTTTTTTACATTTTTACCATGTTTACTCTGAAGTCATTTTCCTGACTATCATTTGAATACTAGACAAGTCTATTGTCCATATTTTAGAATGCTCCTCAACGTAAAGGAGTTTCTCAAGGCTATTGTTCTCCTGTTGAGAACAATAGCCTTGAGGAACCCCTTTACGTTGAGAAGCATTCTAAAATACGGGCCTATAACTCAGTCACAACCCTGCTCTCCTAAACCTATAAATTGAACAATTATATATATATATTCCCGTAATCTGTCGTTCAGAATGTCAATATATCCCTCCTACCCTGGATATTTTCAACTTGAGAGTTTTTGAGCAGGTGTACCAAGTTTATTACTTCGTGTAGTACATTTACATTGCACAGCAGCTGTTTGTGTTCAGTGCATGATGAATGAAGCATGTTCTGACAGCATGTTACGTGTGTATCCTACATACTAGTTGCCTATGTGTACTAATTTCATGGTTTTGAACAGACTTTTGAGTAAAGTATGATTCACCCTAACTTCAACATGGGGAAAGTGCCAGGCCTGTGTAACAAACACCATAAAGTGAACAAATGATTAAACCACAAACCACAGTTACCAGTTGACTGAGCACAACCTTGGACTTGCTATAGGCTCATGGAAAGTAAACCAAGTTACCCTAACATCATTAGGAAACTGCGACATGGATTATTTACCACTGACCTGTGCACATTTCCAAGCTTGGCACTTTGCCCATGTTGAAGTTAGGGTGAATCATACTTTATAACTATAACTGCCCTTATAACCTTCACTGCCAGCGGTATTTTTTTACCAAAAACTGATAAATGTATCAAATTCCACAATCTTACGAAAACCCTATCACATAGGTATTCATTGGAAAGTACTATTCACTCATGCAGAGCTTTCCAATGAATACAGTACCTATGTGATTTGTTTCTTGTGAATTTCACGTTTTTTTTTGTTCTCATTTTGAACACAATTGACTGTTGTCAGTGAAGGGGTTTACTTTGACAAGATGGAAAATTCTGCTTTGTTCCCATTGGATGAAGAAGAGCGCACTTTGAATTCCCAGCTGGTCTGAAGTGACTAGATTAGTCGAATGCACCAAGTTCGCAGCATGAATTTGAACCCCTTGCCTGCTTCAAACCATTATCACTGTCATTGCCAGTCAAAAATGATTTTTTTCTCTCGACGAAAATCTAGCTGCACATCTTTTTTTCAATGGGCAAAGTTTTCTTAAATTTCTTACGTTTTGTAATCATTCCTCGTTTTATGTTCTCTACAGTGTATTTCCGTATTGTTGTCTGGTGTGTGTGGTGATGAACCCTTAGGGTGTGAGGCTGATGAGGGGTGGGGGCAGTGCCGAGGGGTCACCTTCCCTAAAGCCTAGCGTACACCAGCCATGCCAGCCTTGCGACTGGAAGCAACTACCGGCAACGGTTAGCGACTACTTTGAACCAGCAGCAACTGATCAGATGCTCAAACAGGCCGGTGTGTGCAACATTATTGCTGACCATTGCTGCTCGTTCCAGCCAGTTGCTCATGTTTTCGTTGCGAACGGTTGCTTCGAGTTCTAGTCGTCACCATGGTCACGGTGGGAAGGTTGTATTTCTGCAACATATTTGCTAAGGGGTTGTTTAGCTAATGTACAACAAAATGTTTGCATGTCCTTTCTACTCATAGGGTCGTATTCATAAAGCGGTTCTACATGTATTTTTAGAACCGTCTTATGCTGGTTCCAAGTACAGTGGTTGACGATACTTGGAACCGGCCTAAGACGGTTCTAATGATTTATGAATACGACCCATAGGGTTCATCGCCAACAAAATTTTGCTTCATTATCATTTACTTTGCTCGTTACATTTTGCTCGTTACATTTTATTTCGCTTCTTCACTGCTGTGTCGTCCCTTGCATTTTCTCCCTCTTTTATCACACAGGGTATCACCGTTCGCGTCGACAAGGGTGACGTATACATAGCTCGCATTCTTACTGGCAGTTTTATCGAAAGACAAGGTGATGCTATTTTCCGTTGTTGGTGATGGATTTGCTGAACAAAATTTGCCGGAATCTTTTTGTCAGTTCTGCCACTGGCAATTTCATTGAAATTTCTTGAAACTATACTAACAAACAATCATGATAATGTGGATCAAATTTTCCATAAGAATTTCTTTTAAAATTCATATTCAGGGCTTCGTGGGCTTAAATGTAAAGACCAGGGCCGACTGCGCAGAAAGTCCGATTGTGCTTTCGGTGACCATCTGCGGTTTAGTTAATGGGAAAATGCGTTATAACTAACTGCTGACAAGCGCCGGTAGCAGTATCGGACTTTCTGTGCGGTCGGCCCAGGTGACAGCCTTTATTGAGCATATTCAAAAAATTTGGTGAAAAACATTGCCGTTTATAAATCTTAAATCTTAAATCTGAAACCTTATGCACTCTCCTTTCAGTCAATATTTATAGAAAGAGCTCATTCAGCATGTTCAGCGCAGTCAAATTTTGTTCAGCAATCATTTACATTTGGGGGAAATATGGCTGTGACAACGCACCTGTAGACAGAAATACCGGTAACTGTCCAGGTATTGAGTTGTCCTTCCTTTGGTTTATTTGCCATTGATAATTTCATGTCAGTCAGTTACTACCTTTCTGATAAGGGCATCTAATAATGATGGATGGTAATACCACAGTGCATTGACCTATTTTGCATAAATTTTTGGTCAGTAAGAGGTCAAAAAGAAGAAGGTTGACATCCCAGGCAGTGTTCTCCACAGGATTTCCTAAAGTAGGGTGGTACCCTTGAAATTCCAGGATGGATTTCCCATTACTTGGCAAATTAAGGTAATGTGGTCACCAATTTAAGGTAGGGGGTGCAATAGAAAACCATTACAAAATTGGGCTGCAAAGAAGTGTGGTTACTTCTAAGGTAGGGTGGTAAAATGCCAAGGTAGGGTGGGCCGCGGAAAGAAAAAGCCATGTGGAGAACACTGCCCAGGTCTAGCTGCTAGTCCTTCAAACTCAAAAGCAATGATAGCCATATTTCTCCAAATGTCTTAGTCCATGCGGACCAGCCGTGTTTTTGTCGTAATCCCTGGTATTTGGTTGTAGTGGTAGATCTGTATTTCACGTTCCGCTGCTTATGTAGTTTTCATGCACAATTTTAACCACTTCTTCCCAATTCCTGAAAGAGTAATCAGAGAACCCTCTTTTTCTATGCGTGCACGTAAGATTTTGACCCCTCTACAAATGTACGAACATTTCTGAACTGTCTCCTAATATCTGGACAACATTTTTCCACATGTGCGTGAAAGAAAATTGTTCTTGAATTCATGGATTTGTCTCGTACGTGAATTCATTTTGTACGTGAATTCATTTCAAACGTGAATTCATCTTATACGTGAATTTATTTTGTACATGAATTCATTTCGTACATGAATTCACCTCATTTGTGAATCATCTAGTATGCAAATTCATCTCGTACGTGAATTCATCTTGAGTGTGAATTCATTTTGTATGTGAATTCATCTCGTACATGAATTCATCTTAAGTGTGAGTTCATTTTGTATGTGAATTCATCTTATACATGAATTCATCTCGTATGTGAATTCATCTTATCCATGGATTCATCTCGTATATGAATTCATCTTATCCATGGATTCATCTCATACATGAATTCGTCTCATACATGAATTCATCTTGTATGTGAATATCTCGTATGCGAATTCGTCTTGTATGTGAATTCAACTTACATCTATCCATGCATTCATCTCGTATGTGAATTCATCTTATCAATGGATTCATCTCCTGTGAATTCATCTCGTACTTGAATTCATCTTGTCTGTGAATTCATCTTGTACACAAATTCATTTCATGCATGAAGAATGTGTGGCATGTTTTCTATGCCTTAACATCATTTGTTCTGAAAACCTAGCAATCCTCCCCAGATCAATCCGACAACTTCCAGTATAGTAGCATGCGATTGTTAGACATTCATACCAAACTTTTTACATATTTCTGATTACACTTTCCCAAATCTGACACCTTATCGTAACTTATTGTTTGGTAGATGTTCCATTCACATTTCCATAAACACCTTCCTTTTTGTCCTTGTTTATCGTCAAAACCCTTCCTGTGTATCATCATTTAGGTCCATCAGGTCCTATCAGTCTTTCATGTCCAAACATCTTACACCCACCAGGCTAATCACCAGATGTGCCTCATCAGGAGTATGATGGAGAACCTTTGTCTGTGGTAGTCTTGAAACCATTGAGTCTGAAAGGCGGGCCTTTCAGTCTGGAAGTCTTGGGAGTTTAATCATGTTTGTGTCTGGAAGTCTGGGAACCTTTGAGTCTGGGAACCTTTGAGTCTGGAAGTCTGGGAACCTTTGAGTCTGGAAGTTGGGAACCTTGGAGTCTGGAAGTCTGGGAACCTTTGAGTCTGGAAGTTGGGAACTTTGGGTCAGGAAGTTGGGGAACCTTTGAGTCAGGAAGTCTGGGAACCTTTGAGTCTGGAAGCTAGGAAACATTGTATCTGGAAGTCGGGGACCTTTGTGCCTGGAATTCGGGGAACCTTTGTGTCTGGAAATTTTGAGTCTGGAAGCCATGTGCATCACTTTGGTTGAGCGTCAGACTGCCAAGCAGACCAAGGTTCTCCACAGAGATCAGGGACGAACATCATCAGGCACGCCAACAAACGTGTGTATTCATATAATAACGCATTCTCATCCTCGTTCCCAGGGCATAACGATCAGTCGGTCAAACAACGAACTAGTTATCGCGAGGATTCTCGTAAACAGCTCAATTTATCGACAAGGTAACAAAATGGTTATGCCGTTGTGAGCATGTTCATCCATCCCGTTATTAGCTAGTCGTTTTCAAATTTTTCTCTAAGCTCGTTCATTGGCGTTTGTTCTAAACATATTTCTATAACTAATATATATGTATTGTCATATTTAGCATTCTACTGATTGCTACTAAAAATTACAATTTTCATGACTGATAGTAAAGTATGATTCACCCTAACTTCAACATGGGCAAAGTGCCAGGGCCGATATTCATAAAACTTCTTAAGTCTAAGTGTGATACTTATCCTTTGTTGAACACAAAAGATAAGTATTACACTTTGACTTAAGTATGTTTATGAATATGGACCCTGACCTGTGCAACAGACACCACAAGTGAATACAATGATGAAACCACAGTATTTACCAGTTGACTGAGCACAACCTTGGATTTGCTATAGGCTCATGGAAAGTAAACCTGGTCACCTAACATCATTAGGTAACTGCAATGTGGATTATTTACCACTGACCTGTGCACATTTCCAAGCTTGGCACTTTGCCCATGTTGAAGTCAGGTGAATCATACTTTACCTTAAGTGAGGAGGAGTAGGATTTTGAGGTGCAAACATTACCCATAAAAAGTAATAAAATACTGCTTTTGGGAGTAAATAAACAACATGGGTGTACAGTACAGGTCACAATTGACATCCCTACGGCTTCGCGCAAGTTACTCGTAAGTTGTGTGTAACTCACGGCTTTGGTTTCGCGTAACTCGCCAAAATCGTGTACCGGTAACTCGCCTCGTAAATCACTGCGTAGCTAGCAAAATTCGCGTAACTCACGTCGTGAGTTTTGTTGCATAAGTTACACGTAATTTACGCAAATTTAGGGATGTCAGTTGTGACCTGTACTGTATATCAATGGACATCCTACAGGACCTAGATCTGTATACCCTCCAGATGATGATTCCCTGCTGTGTAGTGTTTGCTACTAACATGTTTTTCTCAAGGGCTTGGTCGATTCTTGTTACACAACCCCTGCTTTTCTACGTGCACTGATATGTCACATTTTGAGGGAAAAGCTGATTATGCTCTCCCTGCACTACTGCTTAGCCTAAACGTGCCCCTCCATGTGAGGTTCTTCTCACGTAATTTGGCTGTCCGTGGGAACACGACCGTAGAAAATTATGGGCAGTCACTTGTGACCCGGTGTGGGAAAACCAGGCACAACACGTCTCCCAGGAGGAACTGGTTAAAGCGATTTGTCAGCGAAAAAAATTGAATGCAAAAGGGGACGCATCTTTGTTTACAAACACTCATTTCCTGCATTCTGATTGGCTGTGAGGGCAATGTTTACAAACATCATCCTTCTGTTTACAAAACGACTGTCGATTCGCTTTAATAAGCCTTTTCACGGATAACATTTTGTGCGTTATAAGCATGCGTGCGAAGTGCATTGTGGGAACGAAACAGAACAAATTTGACCCCAATTGTTCCCACAATGCACTTTGCATGCATGCGTATAATGCACAAATGTTATCTGTGAAAAGACTTATGGTTACAGCACAAAGACTGAAATCAGTTGAGCTGTTAGAGTAACAATAAGAGACTATTCTTCAGCGATTGTGCAAAGTACTGTAAGAAAACTAACAATGGTGAATTGCCCATCGAAAGCCAACTCACGCAAGGAACCTCACTCACGGAGAAGTGCCATCTTTTCTTTACTGTGGAGAAACTTTTGTTCTAAATTCTAACGTAGAATTCTCCGCTGATTGATAGCTAATATAAAGCTTGTTTTCCTAATCAAATTTAGCTTGTTCACCCTGCACCAAGGCTTGTTTCATTTAGCTATCTATTCATGAAGGGAGTATCGTCAGTTCAATGCATGCAGTTTATCCAAAATGGCCGCCGTGGCAGCCATGATGACCTTAATTTGCATTGATTTTCATGGGAGTGCAGGGGATTGTCCCATGATTGAACAAGAACTGTTATTTCAACGTTTGTAAATTTTTCTGTTGCTAGGTCTTCTCCATGTCGGCGACTTAATCAAAGAGGTGAACGGGACGCCCGTCACGTCAACAGACCAACTTCAGGACTTAATGAAAAAAGCAGACGGCAGCATCACACTCAAAGTCATCCCGAGTTATACGGATGAACCAGTTGTCGAACAGGTGAGTTTCAATGCGGCCATCATGTTCAAGGACGTTTCTGGCACAATGAGGAACCGGCAGAACTAAAAATCCAGATGGCAGCACGTCTAATATACAATGCATTTTCAATTAAAGCCTCACTGTATTGAATTTTACGATATTTTCAAAGTGTTAGGAGAGTGCAGGTGTGGGTCTCATATCCTCTTGAAGGTCACCAAAATACTTGCCTGATATGTACTTCAAAGAATCAAGCCCTAGTTTTCAGCAAACATTGAAAAAACTGCAGGCAGAGCCCTAATGTATTCAGATAGACCATAGTACATTTTACACTGACGCTAACGTCGGAGGACGTAAGCACTTTCTGAATTCAATACAGTGAGGCTTTAAAAATTTAAATTTTGTTGATTTTCTTCATAGAACTCATCAAAATAGAATCAAGGACCAGTAAAATAACATTTTTGCTGCTATTTTCCCGTGCAGAGTAATTCAGGGATGAAATATTCGATCAGTAATCATTGACTTGGCAAAAGGATTTCTCATTGCAACCATGGTCCACTTGCCTGCAGGGCCCCCTATTGGCAGCGCTTGTTATGCAGGTTCCTCATTTGAATGACCACAGCATGCCAGTGTCAACAAGGCTTAAGATGTCAAGGGAGGTTCAAATGGATTTTTAGCTCACCGTGGTGAGCTTATACAATGGTTGTGCGTCCGTCGTCCGTCGTCGTCGTCCGTTAGCAGGGCACGTTTCGTAACCGCTGAAGCTATTGATCTGAAACTTGGTACATATATACCCCTAGGTCAGATGACCCACGACACCAAGTTTCGGTCCGATTCGACTCTCAGTTTGGCCACCAGGTGGCGGAAACCAAAAACACAAAAAGTACAATAACTCCTGAACTAATGACTAGATCATCTTCAAATTTTTATCATAGGTGTAGCTAATAAGGATACATAACATATATAACGGTGCTATGTGGCCCCTGCAGATGACCTTCATGTGCATGTGAAGTTCCGGCCCCAATCGGACATCCAATATGGTCGCCAGGTGGCATAAACCCCAAAATCATCCAAGTCCTACACGGGAATGACTTGACCCACATTGCTCATAACTGATATGTACCTCCCTCTGTCATTAGACTATTTTGTCCAACCCGGTGAGCACATGGTCCATGGACCATTTCATATTATTTATTCCAGGTTTTTGTCCGTGCTCATTTCAACTTTGATCCGTTGAAAGACAACCTTATTCCCTGCAAGGAAGCCGGGCTGCCGTTCCGAGAGGGCGACATATTGCAGATTTTGAACCGGAAGGACCCCACGTGGTGGCAGGCCATGAGAGTGGATGACGACACGAGGGCTGGGCTGATTCCATCTCAGGAACTCGAAGAGAAGAGAAAGTCCTTTGTGAAAAAAGACTACGATTATACATCCACGTCGCGTAAGTTGAAAAAACTATGAGATGTATTTAAAGGCCCCTATCCATGTGATTTGGAAAAAAAGAGCTATCCCATTTTCATGGATTTTTAGCTCACTTGGGTGAGCCTATACCATACCGCTTCATCCGCCGCTACGTAAACAATTATCTTCAACAAGGGCACATTTCTAAACATTTGGAGTTATTGACTCCTGACTTAGAAACATGTACCCCAGCGTCGTAGGTCTCTGCAGACTAATTTTTGCGGAAATCTGATTGTCCATTTTGCCACCAGGGGGCCAAAACAGAAAAATTTTTGATTTCTTTTAGTGTTCTGCGGCATGAAAAAACGCAGGAAGAAAAAGCTCATGTACTCGTCAAAGAAGAACGCCGAACTCGACAGCCATGAGTTGATGATTTACGAAGAAGTTGCTCGACTGCCCCCATTCCAGCGTCAGACGTTAGTTCTGATTGGTGCTCCCGGTGTGGGTCGAAGGTCGCTGAAGAATTTGTTAATTGAAGTTAGCCCAAGAACTTTTGGTCCAGTTATCCCTCGTGAGTACCACATAATTGTTAATTAGAAGTAAAGTATAATTCACCCTAACTTCAACATGGGCAAAGTGCCAAGCTTGGAAATGTGCACAAGTCAGTGGTAAATAATCCAGGTCGCAGTTACATAATGATGTTAGGGTCCGTTGAATAGCCTATAGCAAACACTCCAAGGTTGTGCTCAGTCAACTGGTAAACATTGTATTTGTGGTTTGTGGGTTAATCATTGTGTCTGTTGCACAGGCCTGGCACTTTGTCCATGTTGAAGTTAGGCTGAATTATTCTTTACAGTGGAACCTCTCTATTAACTTATCTGGCCCCGAAGTCCAGCAGACGGCATCTTCTGTCAAAGTTTTCTCACATCCTGTGGTATCAGTTGAAAAATATTTGAAGAAAGGCTGTTCCTGTGAACCATCTGAAGAATGTTTCTTCAAATTCTTTCCAATTCACCTGACAATTTTGAGCAAAGAAGGCAATACTGTAAAGCAGGAAAGTTTCGCGTGCAGGAGATTTTCGCGAGAGTGCGTGAGTCACGGAAATTTCCTGTCACTAATATAAATACACGCATGTGATACATGTAGATATGGTCCGTGAAAAAGAAAATGAAAAAATGGCAGAGACGCGCGAAAATATCCTCCCGCGAATACGTCTATAATTCTTGATTCGCAAACATTTCCTGCCACGAAATTATCTTGCTTTACAGTATACGCTTCGCGATATAGTGCGACATGTGAACTACCTTTAATGACATTCTCATTGGTCAATTTTAGACACGTCCCGTCCACCAAAATCCGACGAAGAAGATGGCGTACACTACAACTACAGCGAACGCGCCGAGATGCTGATTGACATTCGCGAGGATAAATACCTGGAACACGGGGAATATAATTCGAACCTGTACGGTGTCAAGTTGTCGACCATCAAGGATATTATTTTAGAGGGAAAGATACCAATCGTCGATTGTAACCCTCAGGTGAGCAGTTGTCTTTTAAAGTATAATTCACCCTATCTTCAACATGGGCAAAGTGCCAGGCCTGTGCAACAGACAGTGAACACAATGATTAAACCACAAATCACAATATTTACCAGTTGACTGAGCACAATCTTGGAGTGTTTGCTACAGGCTGTTCAACTGGCCTGAAATGTCCATCGTGTGCGCTATATTGTGGCTGCCCTTTGGTTTCTACAGAAAGGTTTCTGAATCATAGGCTGGGGTAATAATGTGTGAAGCGCTTAGAGAGCGTAATACGCTATGAAGCGCTATATAAGAACTCACCATTTAGAACTCACCATTATTCAAGTGACCCTAACTGTGACATGTATTATTTACCACTGATTTGTGTACATTTCTAAGCTTGGCACTTTGCCCATGTTGAAGTTAGGGTGAATTATACTTTATTTAGTTGTGACCAAGTCTGGCAAAACCCGGCCGAAGTTGCTGAACACCAGAGGGTAAATAGGTTTTGTAAAGTGTTTTTCACATTGAACTGGCCAAAGGTAGGCCTACTTGGCTGACCTCTTGTCACTAAACTGTAATGGTGTGATCACAGATAAGAATGTGACACAGCCCTCGGCAGCCTGTGTCATGGCTGACCAGCTTTGGCTGACTCCGTGAAAGAGCTATAGGCCCAGGCCTACTCTCTTTTCAAGTCAGTGTTGTGCAACACACTACCGGTACCTCTTGGTAAATGTGATTTGGTCACATTCCTGAGTTCAACTAAGTACCTTTGGCCAGTTCAATGTGAAAAACACTATAGGGAGTGTCATCACAATGAAAAGACGATGGTCTGTTAGTGGCAATAGATTGTGTTATGTCTGGCTGCATCGTTTGCTGTCTTGCAGGCTATCAAAGTGATCAAGACGGGGGAATTCAAGCCTTATGTTGTCTTCATCGCTGCCCCTAGCGTTGAGATCCTGCGAAATATGTACGAACTCGGCAAAGTTGAGGGCTGGACAAACAAAGCCTACACAGTAAGTACCGGTAATCTATGTCAAAATTCAAAATTACGAATTTCGTATTTTAGCAGATTACATTAGCGGCATTAGCCTGGATTTGCAGTTGACGGTGTTATAAATGCTATTTGAAGGTAGCAAAGCCACACCAGTGCTAATATGCTCTTTGTAATTCCTGATGTGAGTAAATAGATTCAAGATGGTGGCGTTGTTGTCGATATACTTAAAGCGAATCGATAGCGGATTTTGTTTACATTTGGCTGGTGTTTGTAAACACAAAATTCAGCCAATCAAAATGCACGAAAATTTCTTTGTTGACATTCTGGAGAAGTTTGTTTACATTTTTTCCTGAAAATTCGTCCCCTTTCAAATTCTATTTCTGAATCAAATATTTTCGCTTTCGATTTGCTTTAAAAAGAATTAATAGCGGATTTTATTTACCGGTACATTTAGCTGGTGTTTGTAAACATAGAATTTCAGCCAATCAGAATGCACGAACATTTCTTTGTTGACATTCTGGAGAAGTTTGTTTACATTTTTTCCCGAAAATTAGTCCCCTTTCAAATTCTATTTCTAAATCAAATTTTTTCGATATCAATTCGCTTTAACATGGCTGTTATTAACCATTCAATTTGCGTAACTCTAGGAACGAGATTTCATCCGAACTGTCGAGGAGAGTGCCAGGATCGAACGCGCCTATCGCCATCATTTCGATTGCATCATCGTCAACGACAACATGGAGGAAGCATATCGAACCCTGATAGAAAACTTTGAAGCCATGTCGATCGAGGACCAATGGGTGCCAATTTCGTGGGTTTACGACCACCAAAATTAACTCTCCATGTCCCTCCATCCACTGAACCTCTTCGCTACCCCCAGAGATGAACATTAGGGACACACACCGCATGAGCTACTGCAAAATCTTGTCCGCAGTGAGGTGTACTTCACTGCGGACAGAAATTAGGTCATCCAGGTGTGCTGTGTGTATTTTATATATCGTGGTATGCAGGGCTGGCCTAATACATTAGTTTCGCAGTAGCTCACGCGGACTGTGCCCCTTATGATTTTCATCCATCATTTGGACATCGATGCACCATATAGGACGAATGTTTGTCCCATAGAAAAACATATATTACGGAACCCGAGTTACATCATTGGAACTTTGCCCAATGTATTGGTACCGTATTAGTAAAGTATGATTCACCCTAACTTCAACATGGGCAAAGTGCCAGACCTGTACAACAGACACCACAAGTGAACACTATGATCAAAGCACAAACCAGAGTATTTACCAGTTGACTGAGCACAACCTTGGATTTGCTATACGCTCATGGAAAGTAAATCAAGTTACCCTCGCATCAGTAGGTAACGGCGACATGGATTATTTACCACTGTGCACATTTCCAAGCTTGGCACTTTGCCCATGTTGAAGTTAGAGTGAATCATACTTTATTCCCAACCATGTCCAAGACTCGTTGCTAATTTTAGTTCCACTCTGCAGTCACAGATGACACTGCAATGCTGGAGTAGGCCTATATCACTTAAATAACAGTAACATGTATTGTCCGTCAGTTGTTGGGTACAGGTCGTGGCGTGGGCTGTGGTAGCGAAGAGGTTTATCTGAGTTAAGGTTACATATCCATCAATTTCAAGAAAAGTCATTACCAAAATTTTCCTCTGTCGGTTTGAAAAGTAAAAAGTAGTAATTTAATGGATAATTTTCAAAATTGCACCTTCATATAACCATGCCATTTTCTTCTATCATGCAACAAATTTATTCAATAAGGAAACGTATTTTTGTAAATTAACGTGCATATCATTGTATAATAGCAGTTTCTGCCATTTTAGACTTGTATTTTTACTATATTGTATCAAAAATTATATTATAATACATATTAATCATGAAGTGGTCACTTATATACTGCAGAGTGACGTCATGAAGGCTTTATAATGTAGACATATCAGTTTATTCTGTTTGGTTTCAAAGTCCATTGAGGTGTGAGCAAGAGTTTGTTTCTGAAACAATGCGTGTCTGTGTGCAGTGGAAACATCTAGCGTACCTGTTAAAGTATAATTCACCCTAATTTCAACATGGGCAAAGTGCCAGGCCTGCGCAACAGACACAATAAAGTGAACACAATGATTAAACTACAAATCGCAATATTTACCAGTTGACTGAGCTCAACCTTGGAGTGTTTTCTACAGGCTGTTCAAGTTACCCTAACATCATCAGGTAACTGCGACATGGATTATTTACCACTGACTTTTGCACATTTCCAAGCTTGGCACTTTGCCCATGTTGAAGTCATGGTGAATTATACTTTATATGTAAAGTATAATTCAGCCCAACTTCAACATGGGCAAAGTGCCAAGTTTGGATTCAAGCTGGGCACTTTGCCCATGTGGAAGTTAGGGTGAATTGTACTTTACCTGTAGTTCAGGGTTTGAAACCCGGCACTCGTGTGATAGAGAGGGCAACTCCTTCACTGAGAACGTAGGAACCCCGGGGTAGCCAGTTTCCTCACACATTATATGCAAATTGCCTTTTATTTTCTTGGTATTGAGCAAAGTTAGAGCTCTCAGCTCTTTATAAGTAAAGAGCTCGCTCTCAGCTGTTTGTAAAGAGCTGGGTCTCAGCTCTTCATAAATTAAGGAGCCGACTCTCAGCTCTTTAATTTGAGAGAAAGAGCTGCCTTTGGCTCTTTATAAGGGAAAGAGCTGCCCTCGGCTCTGTATAAGGGAAATAGCTGCCCTTGGCTCTTTATGGAGTGAAAGAGATACCCCTCAAGCTTTTTATGCAGTAAAGAGCTGGCCCTCAGCTTATTATAAAGTAAAGAGCTGGCTCTCGGCCCTTTATAAAGTAAAGAGCTGAACATGTTGTACTTGCTGGGCTCTTGCATGAGTGATTATTTCAAACGTAATGATTACTTTTTCAAAGGAATTGTTCCATTCAGTGTTTCACTACATTTTGTATGGTTATAATGCATACGCAAGAGTTATTCTTGTATAAACCCAACTTCGTTGATTGATATTGTATTTTGTTTATATTATTTGTATGTAGGCACGATAATTCATTGTATATACTAGTGCAATACTTAATACAATGCTTCAATGGGTTTTAGGTCTAGTTACATTTTAGTGGCATATCTGTCAACCTCATCCCCAGGGCTTAAATTCTGTTGGGCTTGTTGACCCTCTGGATACGCAATTCGAATCCTGCAACCTGATTGGATGGTGTCGTCTGCGAGCCCTTTTTCAAGAATTTTGAAGTATTTTAGATCGTACCGGTATTGCCAGAGACTCCAATAGAGGATAGGACCAAAGTTAAAGGAGAAGGAAGACCATGGGGACGAGGTTGCATCCGTCTGGTTTTGTTTGTTGCAAAATTCTGACCGTACCGAGTTACGAAATTACTTTCTAATGCACCAAGTGCACTGTTCTGCTATAAAATCAGTACCGGTATAAAATCTTCTGCAAGGCAAACGACCTTTATATTTTCATTTATCTCCAAATTTTTCACTAATACACAACTTCTGATTGACTTTTACACCAGCCGTGCATATCATACAATCCATTTTGACGTCTGTAATCAGGACACCTGTGAGGAGCCTGATAGCCTAGTGGTTATCACGTCCGCTTAGTAAGCGGCAGGTCCCGGGTTCGAATCCAGACCGGGCCATATGGGATTTGATTCCCGGCTCTTCACGTCCGTCGCATGGGACAGTAAGCCGTGGTGCCTAGTACTTTGTGTCTTTGCAAGGGCAAGTGAAATACCCCATCCAAGTGAGGAACATGAGTAGCTTGTGATGGCCTCCTCCATACCGGTACTTACCAGGGCCAATAATGCTATAGCGTCGGCCCTGACGGAAAAATGAAATACCTCTCTCAATTGAGGAACCTACCTATACTACCAGTCTCGAAGGTGTCCTGAATGTTGCAATCACATAGAACTACACGCTATACGTACACGCCTGTTAACAATGGCTTCACGGTCGCGAACCCTTTGTGAAGCCTTTGTTAACAGGCGTGTACATGTAGCGTGTAGTTCTGAGTGATTGCAGCTTAAAGGAGTTAGACGCCGAAGTTGTAAACAAGCTGGTTTGTTTACAAATACGGTCGGCAAACTAGTTTTATTCCTTCGTGCAGGTGGCAGCACCCGTGATCGTTAGACTGGTTCCCGGTCCGATGCAACTCACTCACGATATTCACGTCAGTACATATCACCGACAATAGGTGGCAGCACCGCAGGCGTCCGTGGATAGAGAACCAGTGAGTGAGTGTTTACAACTTCGGCGTCTAACTCCTTTAAAGGGAGACATGCGAAAAATATTGCCCGGCGGGCACAAGTTGTCTGAGTTGTAGCGCCGTCTGTTAATACACGGTGACACTAGGCTATATCACAGGCCCCTGTAGAGCTATTAGTGAGCTTAGAACAAGTATCTAACCGAAAACACTAGTTTGTAAAAAACACACCCCGAGCTCACGAATTTATTAGCTTGTGTGTTTTAGATACGTGTTGTGTTTTTTTAGATACGTTTGGTTAGAAAGGTGTTCGAAACTCCCTGATAGCTCTACAGGCGCCTGTGATATAGCGTAGTGTCACCATGTATTAACGGACGGCGCTACAACTCAGAGAACTTGTGCCCGCCGGGCAATATTTTTCGCATGTCTCCCTTTAATAGCGAGGTTCCACTGTGCACCAGGTCTTTTATTCCAATGTGTTGAAATGTACCTTGGTCATTTTCACGTAAAATCTCCGTCCCTGAACTTTTTCACCAAAAACAACACCCTTCACTGTTTTGTTTAATAAATTTGACCATTTGCACATTGTGTTGTCTTGACACTGTTAACCCTTTCAATCTGGAGTAATAGCAACTAATCCACCGCCACCTTGAAAAATTCTGACGCTGTGAAACAAATGTGCGTATTTTTTTGCGTTCTTATTCATCCACTAGGGTCGTTACATTGCTGACAACAAACGGTGAAAGGTAGGCACATCGAAGCCCGAGTTGCGTTCCGGACTGAATGGGTTAACGCCCAGGGCCGACCACACAGAAATTCTGACAGTGCTACCAGCGCCTATCAGCAGCTAGTTATAACGCATTTTCCCAATAACTAAATCGCCGATAGGCACCGAAAGCACTGTCGGACTTTCTGTGCGGTCGCCCCCGGTTTATGCCGTCCTAGTGTGTCTTCCACTTAATACATGTAGACTCCTCGTAATGCCCCAGTTTGGTATGTTAGGCCTAAAGTATGATTCACCCTAACTTCAACATGGGCAAAGTGCCAGGCCTGTGCAACAGACACCACAAGTGAACACAATGATTAAACCACAAATCACAGTATTTACCAGTTGACTGAGCACAACCTTGGATTTGCTATAGGCTCATGGAAAGTAAACCAAGTTACCCTAACATCATTAGGTAACTGCGACATGGTTTACATGTACTTACCACTGACCTGTGCACATTTTCTAGCTTGGCACATTGCCCATGTTGAAGTTAGGGTGAATTAAATTGAATACAGTGTGGCTTTAAAACTTCGAAATCACCCAACACTAAACTCCATCTCACCAAAGCTGGTCGTAAAACGCTGTACATTTTAATGTGACAGTGTCCTACATCAGTGCGAGACAGAGTTCTGAACCTTGGAATAAGCAATTCTCAGTTGAAAGAAATTTTGCATGATCATGTGCATACATTGTACATGTATATTACATGTGTATGTCCTTTGCTGGTTACATGAATGTAGTTCAGCAATTTTGTATTCCTGTTGCTGTCACGGTGTACGGACCACATACATTCTCAATAAATACCTATGATATTAGACGCACCTTGATTAATTGAATTCATTAGGTGGCGCATTGGAATCGTGACAGAGGGAGGTAATGGGCTCGATTCATGATCAAGTCGCAAGTTGGTGATTTGCACTTACTAGCCCCTCTGTATTGAATTTTACACTACAGTAGAATCTGTGTAAGTCGTCACTCTCGGGACCAAGCTTTTTGTGACGACTTGGAGTTATGACGA
Source organism: Notospermus geniculatus (assembly GCA_002633025.1). NCBI lineage: Eukaryota > Metazoa > Nemertea > Pilidiophora > Heteronemertea > Lineidae > Notospermus > Notospermus geniculatus. Next base: position 23,874 of record NMRB01001532.1, on the reverse strand, counting down.
CTATCGCATACGTGGCGTAAGTCGTCAAAATGACGACTTATGTGTAAATCGTCATTTTGACGACTTATGATTGTATGTCGGCAAAATGACGACATAAGATACAAAGAGAATTGTCTGCGATGGAACAGCAAGACAATCGCAGGGAACCCCCTCTCCATCAATCTTTCTGCCTAAATTATGGGAAAAAGGACCATGCTGGGGGTGGAGCTGAACTTACTTGCGACGTCCACCTGCCCATTAACGAAACCATGTCTGACGACTTAGAGACATGAATTGCCTGCAATTTCTGTTACACGGGACCCGTCATTGTTCGACGACTTAGGCGATTTGACGACTTAGGATTCTTGTTTTAATGCAATTAAAGTTACAGAAAATTGGGACTTTCGTTTTATCGACGAGTTACAAAAAATCCGACTTAAGACGGTGACAACTTACGCGGATTCTACTGTATTTTCAAAGTGCTAGGAGAGTGCAGAGCATTTCAGACCAGTACCCGTTACACCCATCATGTCCAAACAAGGCCATCGACTGCGTCTTTAGCCTTGTTCCAATCAAGTCGTCTTTGGTGTTAACTCATAAATTATAAATGAATCCGACTCCTACTTGACCCCGCCTCCGAGCCAATCAAACTCGTGAAACAAATCACCATTCGGCACTGTCTCGTCTCTTCCCGCACACATTTGTAACACGGATTTTGATTGGCACGTCGATTAGCCTTCGCACACCGATGATTGCTGAGGCTCTTAGCTCCTCAGAAGCGGGAAATGTGATGGATTCAAACCAGGCTAGATAGGCGTCAGGCCAGATAGACTGGTGAGAATCAGATGATTACACCTGGGTGAAGAGAGGCCAGTAAGAGCAGTCAGTGGGTCCTGGGTTCAAATCCCACTTTGGGTAAGTGGGGTTTGAACCCGGGACCCTCTGACCACTAGTCGGAGACCCGAACCACTACGCCAAAGTGGCTCCTTTTGAATTCAGTAACGTAATGTCATAAATTACCGTAAGGCCACGCTTATTTTATTTGTTGGATTACGGATTTTTACCATAGAATGCAAGTACGGTAGGGAGAAAAAAAAATAAAAATAAAAAAGTCTTCCTTGTTATTCACTGCCTGCTTCACCGTCACTCAAAGGTAAAAATCTTCCCCATCAGCTGTTTCGGCTGTTCACGTTCCTGCACAAGGCATGCTGGGAGCGATGGGATGGGGCAACTGTGTGGAATTGCAGAATTTTTCAACTGAATTTTACGATCGGCGCGGAAAAAAACTTGTTTTCGTGTTTTCTGGGGCTGGCGAGGAAAAAAACACTGCCGAAAGTGGTAGGTCGGGAAAAATATTTTTTTTTCACTTTCTGATTTTTTAGGGTCGGAGGGTCCGTAATCCAACAAATAAAATAAGCGTGGCCTAATCAATTATTAAAAAATAACAACATCCTTCAATTTGTACTAGGCTTTAATGCTTACACTGAACACTTAATTGGTGCGTAATGAGGAAATGTAGTGATTAATTTAGGAAATCCTCTCAATATACAAAGCCTTTATTGTAACCAATATTACAGGATTAAGCATTGTGAGCAACCAAAAATCCCATAGCCTCAAAATTCACATAATCAGCCTGCACGTAATTTTTTGATATTTTCTACACATCCTGATAATGAAATGGTCCATGGACCATGTGCTCACTGGGTTGGACATAATAGTCTAATGACAGAGGGAGGTACATATCAGTTATGAGCAATCTGGGTCAAGTCATTCCCAGAAAAGACTTTGATGATTTTTGGGTTATGCCACCTGGCGGCCATATTAGATGTCCGATCGGGCTGCAACTTCANTATTCATTGGAAAGCTCTCAGTGAGCTCTTTCCAGTGAATACCTATGTCATAGGGTTTCTTTCCAGTGAATACCTATGTCATAGGGTTTCTTTCCAGTGAATACCTATTTCGTAGGGTTTCTTTCCAGTGAATATGTCATAGGGTTTCTTTCCAGTGAATACCTATGTCATAGGGTTTCTTTCCAGTGAATACCTATTTCTTAGGGTTTCTTTCCAGTGAATATGTCATAGGGTTTCTTTCCAGTGAATACCTATGTCATAGGGTTTTTCCAGTGAATACCTATGTCATATATGTCATAGGGTTTCTTTAAGATTTCAAGATTCGTTAGGCATTTTAGTTTTAATGAAATTATTTTTGGCAGTGAAAGGGTTGTGGGAGGATGGGACCCTGCTGTGGGAGGATGGGACCATTCCATAAAACGTCTATCTCGAACTCCCTATCCACTCCTGGGTCCATACTCGTAAATATACTTAAGTCAAAGTATGATATCTTTTGTGTTGAACAAAGGATAAGTGCCACACTTAGGCCCGGTTGCACCAGTCATACTTAAGGTCGACTTTGTGCTCAAGCTAACCTCAAGTTGTTCTCAACCTCAAACTGTAATGGCAAATCACATTATTTAGGTGAGGTCAACCTCAAACTTATTTGAGGATAGCTGGTGCAACTGGGCCTTATACTTAAGTAGTTTTATGAATATGGGTCCTGAAATACGTGAACTAACACTTAACGAATATTTCAGCGAAAATAAAGCACAACACCAAGCCGAGCCCACTGGTATAAAAATGTCCTATACACATGGTAAAAAGTTTTGATAAATACACTGTCCTAATAATATACTGTACATTCTCCCTCATACCGCCTTTATCTTTTCGCATACTTCTGCACCCATTCTTGCACCTTTCGTTGAAAATCAAGCTGAAAGTAAAAAAGTTGAAGATCGGTGAAACAAAAGTGAATGCTATTTGATGGGCCTCTTCGAAAAGATATCTGCACTGCAACATGTGTTGCAAAAACATTGCAACATCCACATCATTGCAACATGCCTAGGTCAGCGCGACTGCAAGTAGCCTTTGAAAAAAATTGAAGGAATTACGTATATCTTTCCAAAAAGGGCCCCTACCTTATCCCGATCATAATGCTCAGCAGCCTCTACATTTAAAGGGTCCTCAAAGTTTAATAGATCCTAAAAAGAGAATAAAATGTCAACTGAAATAGAACGAAATATATTGCACGGTAAAATTACTCGTAAGAATTTGAGATTGTGAACCACTTCAGCACCAGACATGACGTCATTATGACGTCACGTACATGTACCGGTAGTGCATTTTTGAACAGGCAGCGTCACGATGTCTCGGACTGGAAAAAAGGTCATTGGTTGCAAAATGGTGAAATGATCTCCCTAAGCACTTACAGAAAATAAAGAATTTCTAAACACTTACAGAAAATAAAGAATTTAAACCCCATACAACATCCTTCAGTGTTCTTGTTGGTGCCCAGCCTGGAAATGATGAACGAAAGAATAACAATGGATGGGGATACAGAGAGAAAAGATGACTTGGAGTGTGCAAGCTTGTAGGGCCATATTAAATGGAAATGGGAGGCATGTCGGCCAAATAGAAGTACATACAATGTATTGGTGGTTGTATTCTGCGGCTTCCCCCCAGTGCACTTACCCATGCCATCAAGAGAATTTAGTCGAAGTATGCTGAGGCACACCTCTCCATCTTCATTAATATTTGGATGCCATATCTTAGTTTTACACTGCACTTTTGGTGGCTGAACAGAGGAGAAAAAGATTTTTAAAATAGTGAGTGTCTGAAAAGTCCCTAGGCCCTTTCCCACCTTTTAATATATGTACAGTAAAAGATGCATAGGCCTAAATCGGCTTCAAGTGAACCAGAGACTTTCATCTGACTTATGCCTGTAACTTGTGAATGGTTTATTTTAAAGGCTATAATAAATACAAACTGTTTATCAATCCCCGATTTTGCTCCGTTCCGGCCTGATCCGGTCTGTTCCGGTGTTTCTATGAACCGAGACTGAGGGACGAATAACAGAAATATCACTACCAGTACTCACAGCCAAATTGTAATCTTCAGGTACGTCAATGAAAAATTTATATTTTCCTCCGTGCCAGTCTCCATCCTCAGGAGATATTATGAGCAAGAACTGGTGAAGTCGATTTGGATCATCAAACTCTGTTTTACATGTTTTTGGGAGGAGCTTGCCCATTTCAACCACCTCTGCAAGAAAATAAGTACCGGTATTTCACTTGCAAATGTAAGAAGGGACTCGCCCTTTAATGTTTTACCAGTACGTATGCCGGAAATATGCGTTGTTCATGTATTGTGTTAGGTGTGGTGTTTCTGGTCTGATGACTATCACATAGAGCTACACTCCACCCGGACACGCAGGTTAACATTAACAATGGCTCAACGGTCGCGAGCCCTTTGTGAACCCTTGTTAACTAGCGACGCGTGTCCGTGTAGCATGTATGTAGCTCTATATATGATTGCACCCTAATGCACAACAAATAAGGAGGCACATACCCTTAGCAAGTAACTTCTCCCTGACAGATGCCCTCTTCGGCGGCCCCTCAGGACCATTCTTACGTTGTTCCTTCAACCGTTTCAAGTTCATCATTTTGCCTCTGCAAATCAATTCAAGTTACAAACTTACCACATACCGGTACCGATAATGAATTAGTTTTTGAACATACATGTAGAACCTAAGCATATTTTTGGTACATCAGTTAGGCCTAGGCCTAGCGCATCTATCTAGCCTACAGCTGCATCCACCTGGACAAGCACGTACCTTGGCTTGGGCTTGGACCTGGTCCTGCACAGAATTAACTTCTCTTCCAGCAGAGACAGTCGGACAGGAAAAACCGTGGCACTTTGTTTCTGCTGCTGTGATGTGATGTGCGTGTCTGTCTAACTTAGTTAGGCCAGTTGGCAATGACCAGTCTCAGTCTGACTCTGCTCTTAGCTCTGAGTGATGAGTCTTTCGGCTAACTTCCTCTTGTCATTTTGGCCTGTTTCAGATATTTCAGTTGCACGATCAGACCGTCTACGTTCAAATACTTAGCGCTACTCTTGTGAGTTATTTATTTCTGCCAGGTTAACCTTCGTTCGTAAGCAAAAAAGCAGTGATCAAGATGATCTGATGATTTTCTTTTTCTTTCATGTCTTTTCTCCACTGTCTTGCGTCGCTCATAGCACTGAGAAAAGATAAAGAATCAGTCTATGTATTGTGTTCCTTTAATCGATAATAGTGAGGATTACCAAATACAAACACTAAATTTCTCCCAAAAAGAACATAAAAATACGGTATTTTGCCTTAACATTCGTAAAATGATGTCATTTTCACAATTTTGCGCAAAATTGAGACCGGGCACCAGGGACGATTTACTGTTAGTGTTGTAAGCGACGCAAAGCATTTTATTTGAGAGTGTGAAATTTCGTCCGTCAAAACTCCCGAAAGCAGCGAAGTGTGTTGGTGTACTTGTTAATAAATGGTGCTGTTACATTGAGATCAAGTATTTCTGTCATGGATGCATTTGAATGGCCGTGGCAGTATAATTTTCCACCGTTTTTCACGTAAGTTTCCTGAACTTGAACTGACATCTGTGGTTTCATCTCCCCCCCCCCCCCATTTGGTCAGTGCAGTGTCAAATGTGCCTGTAATGGCAACAGGTATGTTATGTGCATTCTCTGAATAACTGAATGCCTGGCCAAGCTTTTAGTTGATCCATTATTGGTCGTCGCGTTCGGAAAGCTTCCCTGGGCTGGGGAAGCTCGGGGAGGCGCGAGAGCGTTCGGAAAGGTATTGACAAGTCGCCAAGCCTTCCTCGAGCCTCGCCGAGTTGCTCACTTGGGGAAACGCCCGGCAAGCATTTCGTTTCATTTCCAGGCCGGCATGCAGATTTGATTAGCTACACATGGAATATTTCACAACTGCAACGGCACAGTACCTTTCCCTGAGGAAGCGCAAATAAAAATATCGTTCGGAAGTTTGCCTTCACTGGGCATGCTCACAATCCCTGAGAGAAGCGCCAGACATTTCCTCGGGGAAGCTTTCCGAATACGCTAATTGTGTGCCATGGAGTAAGGTCATTTCCAATCGGGGATTCGCAACTTTAACCCTCATTTCATTTTATGATAACATGTTTTTTCAGAATCCAGCCAAATGTCGATACTCGTAAGAAGCAGATGGAAGCGTGGTGTCACTTAGTCTTGGCATATTACAGACACATGAAGCTATACAGCTTAGATGTTGTGGAATCACAGACGGGGCCACTCTTTTTTAACAAGAAAATAGACAGTATCCTTCAAAATGGCGCTGATTGGTAATTCAGGGCTGGAAAATATGGTTTTTCACCCTGGAGCTAAAAAAGCTCAAGGGGTGCTCTCAGTTTTCACACTGAACACCAAGGCCAGCACATCACTTGTCCTGATGAAGCTGTGTGATTAAAGTATATAGATTGTGTCCAGCAGTACTTTTAACTGCAGACATTGCAGTTACTTGTCTACATAGACATGAAGAGCAGAAAGCCGTTTTTCTAAGAACCATTGCTCCAGAGCTCCAGGGTCCATTAATAAACATACTTAAGTCAGAGTGTAATGACACCATACATATCTTTTGTGTTGAATGAAGGATAAGTGTCATACTTAGACTTAAGTAGCTTTATGAATATGGACTGACTAGTCAAAATCAATCCCAGTATTACTGATTTATTTATGGCGGCAAAATCTGAGGATGCTGACTGGTTCTTTGTGATCCTTTACTTCATTTACCAGGAAAACTCTCAATAGATGCCATTTATACAATATTAGAGGAACTCCTCAAAAGAGGTGAGTCGCAAGAAGCTGTGCTGTCTATGGTCTGAGAAACAGATCTTGTCAATTTCTTAGTGATTTCCGGGGGGGGGGGGGGATTTTTGTAAAATCAAGTAGGTTTTCATATAGTCAATTTCAGGCCTTGTCTTTTAAGGCGGGTGAAAAACTGCTCACCTGAGAACAATGGAATTTTCTATTTTTCTCAGGTGAGCAGTTTTTCACTCGCTTTAAAAGACAAGGCCTGCAATTTTATAAATGTTTTTCAGCTCAAGGGATTTTCACGGACAAATTAAAAGATTTTTCCTGTAGTGGGTTCGTTTGGACCCCTGCTCCACCCCCACCCACCCCCACTACACTCAGGGTTTCCGCCAGAAAATATTGCGAGGGGGGCTTACGGGCCCGGGGGGAGCTCGAGGGGGGGTGTCCCCCTCAACAAAAAAATTTTGCGATTTTGAACCTTATGCCTTTATTTGCACATCACACTTGGTGAAAAACTGGAACTTTAAATCACTACTCTGCAAAGTTGAGGGGGGGGGCTCAGCCTCCCTTGATGAACTTGAGGAGGGGCCTGAGCCCCCCGCCCCCCCCCCCTCTGGCGGAAACCCTGACACTATGAATCTGGGCAGAGACAGTCTAGAAATATCTGTCAGATATCGCATTTTTGACATGTTTGAGGAAAGTGTTAATGGTCTTCGTAACAGGTAAACAATAGCAGATCAATGTGTAGGAAATCTGACAGCCCTTGTTGATCATTCAGCGACGTCCAAGGTTTTCTAGACCGCCTCACATGAGGGAATCTCTTTTGCTTTCAGGAAATGTTGAATGGAAAGACAAGACAAAGAAACAGTGTTTACTGATGTGGAGGACACCAGATGAATGGGGAAAGATGATATATCAATGGGTGTGTGACTGTGGTAAAAATAACACAGTGTGCACTCTATATGAACTCGTCAATGGAGATGACACAACTGAAGAAGGTACAATTTTTCTTCTTCATGCCTTAAAGGACCACAGTATTGCTTCCCAATCCTGCGTTACACCTACCCGCGTTAAGGGGGAGACCTCTATTAACGACTTAGTAAACTACCGCATGCAACTAGTCTCGCGCAGCCAGCCGTTTCGTTCCGCAGTACTGCTACACAAACTTGTTCGATCCCCAGCGGCTGGGTGACCGAGACTGTAATCATACATTCTCCAACACTGGGGCGAAAGGCTTAACTTACAGTATTGGAGCATGGTGCTGGTGGCGCCGGCTGTCGACAGAAAGATGCAATACAGTGGTCCTTTAAAGGGCCTCTAGAGGCAGCTTGCTATTAGGCTACTAACAGTACTTCGACTATGCAACAGGTGGCGCTAGCAACCATGAACTCATGAATTGTGAATCAAATGTTGACATTTATGAAATTTTACTTCAAAAATGATGCCCAATTTGGATCCTCATGCCACCAATAGGAGCTGTCAGCGAGTTGACCACTAAGGGTCGTATTCACAAAGCGGTCCTGTCGTTAGAACCATCTTAGGCCGGTTCCAAGTGTGCTTCACCACTACACTTGGAACTGGTCTAAGACGGTTCTAACGATAGAACCGCTTTATGAATACGACCCTAAGTGTCACTACAGCCCAATTCAATGCATACAGCAGACCCAGTCATCATTGATCGAGCAACAGTCACGTAGATTTTCCTGTACATTGGTCCGCTACAACTTTGCTGCCATCTGTTGGCAATATGCGCAGCTGACTGCTCCTATTCTGTGTTAGTAATCGTATCAATAGTGAGCTTTCGCAACCGTCCGGTTAGGCCCAACGACGACGTTTATCTATTGTTCGGGTAGACTCACACAATAGATAAATGTCGTCGTAGGGCCTATCCGGGCGGTTGTGAAAGCTCTCTATTATCTGCTAAAAAGCTGCCTCTAGAGGCCCTTTAAGGCTTGTCTACACCTAGGTAGGCCTACATGTATATTGTTCTAAAACATTTACGAACATCACAGGACAAAATAGTGTTGGTAAAGTATTCCAATACAAAAATACCTACAGGTATGTCTCTGGACATCCTCTGCTGTGGGAGATTGTGACATCTGCGACTTAATTCTAAAAAAATCTCCCCTCATTTCAGAGTTTTATGGTATGGAAGACTGGCTGTTAGAAAGATCACTGAAGACATTAGAGGTGCAAAACAAAGCTATCATGATGGGAATGGACGGTGTGAAATTTTTGTAGCTGATTCTGGACTTTTTTAACTCGTGGATTTATGTGATTTTTCTATTGGATGAGAAGACTGGGGCCTTCATGAAGGCCCTACAAATAGGACTGAAATATGCAGGTGGCCCATTCTGGCAAAACAGAACGCGTGTCGCTCCTACCTTGGCAGATTGACTTGAGACCAAACGTCTGTCCGTTTCAATATTGTCTGTCCACAGGTGTCTCACGTCTGTCTGTAATTGTAGGGGGAAGGGGTCTTTTGGGGACCCTAGGGCTTACTACACATTATGTGTAGTAAGCCCTAGGGTCCCCAAAAGACCCCCCCCCCCCCTCACCTACAACTACAGACAGACGTATGAGACACCTGTGGTCTGTCTGTTGTAAAATCTGTGAAAGAATGTTTTTCTTCCATTCTCTCCTGGTGTCATCTTAGTTCGTTGAGGCTCACCTTCTGAGCGACATGCGACTCTTTTTTTCACCAGAGTGGGTCACCATTTATCATCCTGTAGACTCACGTAGCCAAATTACAAATAAATAGAGTACAGATCACAGTTGAATCATCATCTTGAGATGAGTTCATTGGGTGCTTGCATCCTGACAACAATAAATTGGCTCCCTCGTTTGTCACCACACACAAGGGGAGCCTGTGCTAAGAAACCCCTGACCATTCCATATGGTTTCCAGGAACCACACTGCACATGCGCATGCTGCAAAACAATCCATTACGTTTTTTTTGCTCTACTCCAAAGACGGCGGTCACCTCCCCTTACCTTTGATGTGGGGAGGTGCAATTAGCATGTTTACTCATAGATTAACTACAGATTGGGCTTCTGCCTAAGACTAAAATCTCGGTTGATATTGGCCCGATTGATGTGCAGGTGACTCCATTCTTTCTAGAATGACTTTGGTACTGGATAAAAGTTTTTTAAATGTCGAAAACGACCCAGAAATAAGGAATTTACGAAGTTGTTTCTCCAGCAAATTTCCTTCGAGACAGCTGATTTTACTATGTCCATAATTACGCACACCCCCACTGGCCTACTCAAGCCTGACAGCATGGTCAGTCGATGGTCGGTCTGTACAAAAACGCATTGTGTTGGCTCATTGTCGTGCCGTAATTAACTGTAATTGGCATAATGGAATAAATATTTGGACTAGGAATTAGACCATCCAGACTTCAATGAATCACTTTAGCATGTGCAGCATATTCGAGTAGGCTAGGTCAAAATTTTTATCAACATGTAGGTTGTTATATCAATGCGACACAAATTAGTGTTTGGAAGATCTCGTAATATATCAAAATATAAATGATATTGGGATGGAAAGTGATCGGCCAATTTTAGTCCATTCAATGGCCTATAAAAAAGGTGGTAAAGATGATGGCACCCTTGGCCGCTGCCTATGCATGATTGTGCCTTCAAACTGGTCGATTGCCCACAGTAATCCCCATATCTGACACCTTCAAGGACCATCGGACATTCAAGAATAAACCTTGATGGCAAGTGCAAG